>JAJJWW010014796.1:0-124759 GCA_023531295.1 Papaver armeniacum
CTGGGGTCGCGCCTTGGTAGGAAAAGCTACCGGCGGGCGTGTTGGCATGTGCCAATGGCATGCGTGGCCAATTTGGCCTAGGTTGTATGGTTTGCAAGCCTAGGTGCGGGCGCTACTTTGGCATGGCGCGGCTAGGGCCAAGGTAAGGGTGTTTGGCTTGGCGTGGCGTGACTAGGGCCAAGGTAAGGGTGTTTGACTTGGCGTGGCGTGACCAGTGTAGCTAGGGCCAAGGCAGAGTGTGTTTGGCATGGCTCGGCTAGCTCGGGTTAAGTGTGGCTGGCATGATTTACCATTGGCACGGAGGTGCGGCTAGCATGGTTGGCATGCTTCGGCGCGTTTGGTATGGCTGGCATGATTTGCCATTGGCGTAGAGATGCGGCTAGCTTGGGCTAGGTGTGGCTGGCATGATTTGCCATTGGCACGGAGGTGCGGCTAGCATGGTTGGCATACTTCGGCGCGTTTGGTATGGATGGCATGATTTTCCATTGGCATAGAGATGCGGCTAGCTTGGGCTAGGTGTGGCTGGCATGATTTGCCATTGGCACGGAGGTGCGGCTAGCATGGTTGGCATGCTTTGGCGCATTTGGCGTGAGTAGCGTAGCTAGGTCCAAGGCATAGTGCATTTGGCATGGCGCGGCTAGCTTGGGCTAGGTGTGGCTGGCATGATTTGCCATTGGCACGGAGGGGAATTAGGGTTTCGTTCGTTGTAACCCTAATTTGAAAAAATACCCCCTATTAATTACTGACTACATGCATTAAATGTTCTAATAAATGTGTCACTGGTGACATTAGGTTATTTGGGGTTTTACGATTTTACCCTTTGTCTAAAAACCACCATCAACACATACATAACTTATTTTAGAACTTAACCACTGTGTTCGCAAACTAGGTGCGCGAATAGCAGTTCCGGACCTTGGCCTAGTCAAGCCGTTCGCAAACCCGGTTCGCAAACAACTATCCCGGACCCAACACTCGTTCGCATACTAGGTACGCAAACAAAAGTTTCGGACCTTCTCAGGTAAATATGTTCGCATATTAGGTACGCAAACAAGGATCTTGGACCTGATCATTATCATAATACAGTTCGCATACTGGATATGCATACCGTGTTGTATCCAGACATGGGTAATTTTTCTAAACTCTCATTTCAATCATTGAAACATCCTTAGAATACGAAAATGTTAATCTCACACATACCATTAGCTTCAAGTAATTTTCAAGTGATCGAATGATCAATACAAAACTTCCCAAGATAACATCAAATGATTTTCTCACATAAATCCTGTAATATTTTCAAGGTAATTTCTACATGATCATCTTTTGACTTAATATTTAGTACCCAACAAATAAATTGTCTCCAACTAAACTCTTCAAGAATATGATGAACATAGCTAAAGCAAAAAGCTTCCAACACGTATTTCGAGAAATAGATAAGCGAGATAAACTCAGCTCGAAGTATCAAATTTGTATAATTAATGTAAAAGTCTATATATCTATAAGACTTAGTCTCATTAGAAGATAGAATATAATAGACTTCTGAGTGATAGAGAAGTTTTAGTCTCCACATACCTTTTGTTGATGAAGTTCCTCCAATATCCTCAGTAGATCTTCTTCTTCAATTGGTGAACGTTGTGAAGTCTAAAGCTCAACTACACATGCTATCCTAATCCGAGACATAGATATAAGTAGACTAGCAATCAAGTATATAGTTTTGATCAACTAAACTTGACAAACAAGCTTGAGATAACAACGGTTGCGAGTTCGACCGAGCAGTGCTCTAACAGGTACAATTCGGTATATTTGGTAGCAACACCGAATCCCCCTACGATTATTTCATTTGAATCCATGATTGCCTTAGGACCGACAAAATCAAGACCTGCAGTAGGATATTAGATGGCGGTGCTCCGTCCCTTTGGGTTTTGAACATGAGAATTACTTATAACCGGGGACTAATGGATGTTTGAATCATCATCAAAAGAAGACCTCTTTCTATTGTATTTCCAGCAAGCATATCTCGAGTCATTTCCACGCCATGAGTCTACAAAAATAAGATGGAATCAAGGTGTAAGAGGCAAAGTAGGGTTTTACAATTGGATGGAAGTGTATATTCCTCCCACGGGTAGGATTAGGACTTGCAAAGACCAAAGCCACGTATTATACTAAGATAAGGAGAGGTAATGGATTCATAATACTCTTGGGATCATATAATCGGAGCGTCGGAACAAGCAAAGGTCCAAGGAATATAGGAATCCTCTTACAATTAAGATTGTTGTGCACTGCCGTGTGAGAACACGCTAACTGACGAAAATTCACAAGGAATTTTGGGGTACTCCCCTAATCAAATATGTTTCACTATTTCTTTTCTACAACATATCCAAAGGGATCATAAAACGGGAAAGCAGGTGAAACGATGTGACCACAAAACCGAGATAGGCACAATCTGAAACGCTCCTGAAATTCTATATGGGATTTCTGATGACAAAAGTATGTGACTGATTGCCTGGCCAAATAACTCGGAATTAGGTCATTCTTTTTGAGTTGAATAGAAAATTCTTTTGTCTTTTCAAATTGGGGTTGGGAGATCAATTCCTACATCGTACGAAGATTCTACAGCCCATTCTATGCAAGTCTATCGGATTTGAGAGTTTTTCACGGGTACTCAAATAAAAGGATATTTCTAAGGTATGACCACTTTTGTACCAACAATGAGTAAAAAGAGAATGGTTCTTACCAGTGGCATTCCAAAAGAAGGCGAAGAATGGTTTTCCGTCACGACAGGCTCAAGACAATCTATACTTTTGTCAGCTCCCATGTCGTCCACCAGGGAATTAGTTTCGCTTCGAGCACGAATGGAACGACCAGTCTTAAAAAACTCATTCAGCTAAATTCTAAAGCGACATGATTAAGTCATGAAAATCGTTAAATAGAGGAATACTTACTTGGTTTATGCAAGGAGATGAAATTTTAGTACTTCACGGGACGTGAGAATTACATCCTCTTCTAGAATATTTTGTATGAAATTACTAATGCTCACAACAGTAAGTTCGAGCTTTAGGAGATACACTGAAAAAGCGGGGGTCTAACAACCTCACCCAATATTTCGTTTAGGCACTCTGTATAGACAAACTCCAATATAATTTTGAGAGCACCAACTAATAAAGCGATCTCAATCAAGAAATATATCCAAAAGTTGTATCTCTGTTTCACAATGTAATCAGCAAATCAAACAGATAGAAATCCGCGAGCCTGATTATTATATGAAACAACTTGAACGGTACCAAAGACCAATGTCAAAGTGTCAATCAATTTATATCAACAACCAAAGGTTGGATTATCTAATTGATTGAACTACGCACAAATTGTGATATTTCAATTATATAAACAAATATAATGCGGAAAAGAAATAACACAGACACCAGAAATTTTATTAACGAGGAAACCGCAAAAGCAGAAAAAACCCCGGGACCTAGTCCAGATTGAAAACCACACCGTATTAAGCCGCTACAGACTCTAGCCTACTCCAAGTTAACTTTGGACTGGAATGTAGTTGAGCCATAACCAATCTCACACTGATCAAGGTACAGTTGTGTTCCTTAGCTGATTCCGCGCACTTGATTCCCTTAGCTGATCTCACCCACAACTAAGAAAGCTACGACCCAAAGTCGAAGACTTGATAAACAAATCTGTATCACACAGAAAAGTCTATTGAATAGATAAATCTGTCTCCCACAGATATACCTACGAGTTTTGTTCCGTCTTTTGATAAATCAAGGTGAACATGAACCAATTGATAAACCGGACTTATATTCCCGAAGAACAGCCTAGTAATATCAATCACCTTACAATAATCTTAATCGATTAACGACATAAGATATTGTGGAATCACAAACGATGTGACGAAGGTGTTTGTGACTACTTTTCAATCTTGCCTATCAGAGAATAAATCTCGAGCAAATCTTAAAGAAGATAATACTCAATCACAATAGAAAACAACAAGATCAAAACACGCAACTACAGAGAAAATAGTTGGGTCTGGCTTCACAATCCCAATGAAGTCTTTAAGTCGTTAATCTACTGGTTTTTAGAAAAACCTAAGGTTAAAGGATAATCGACTCTAGTCGCAACTAGTATCACACGGGAGGTGTGGGGATTAGGTTTCCCAGTTGCTAGAGTTCTCCTTTATATAATCGCCAAATCAGGGTTTGCAATCAATGATACCTTGGTAACAAAGCATTCAATATTCACTGTTAGATGAAAACCTGATTAGATTCAAGCTAATATCTTTCAACCGTAAGATTGAACCTAGCTTGTCATACACAAATGAAATGTACTAACATTTAGATAAAGGTAACCGTACCTAAACGTGTACACTTAGTTGGTTCAACAATAGTTAACTGAGGTTAGCCATATGAATACTTTCATATCAACCTTATTTATCTTTATCACAACTAGTACAAATGACTCAAATGAAACTAGTTAGAGAGTTGTTCAATTGTTTATATTCTCATAGAAGTATATAAGACACAATTGAAGCAAAATCGATTTTGATTCACTCGAATCATTTCATGAACATTATAGCCACGGTTTGCAAAAGATTGCATTCCTTAATTTATAAATGTATTAGTTCATGAACAAACCAATTTTAGAACATAACCTACTCAAGTAGGCAAACGTGTACGCATACTTAATTAACCAGACTGAGTTTGGTTTCGCCAGTACGCGAACGGGTACGCATACTTATAACCTCAGTTGAATTCCGGAACTTGGACTTACGCCAGTACGCGTACGTGCACGCATACTTAGTTCTCGGACTTGCATTAACCAACCGGTACGCGTACGTCTACGCATACTATGGTTCCCGGACTTGGACCTTACAAAAATGTGAATACACACACTCTGTTTATATTCAATCATGGTTACATGTTCTAAACTCTAATTTCAACCATTGAAACATTCTTAGAAGACGATAATAGATGTCTCACACAACTATTAGCTCCAAAGTAATTTTCAAGTGATCGAATGATCAATACGAAACATTCCGAGTCTACACCAAATGATTGCATCACACAAATCATGTAAGATGTTACAAGGAGATTTTCACATGATCATCTTTTGACTTTCATCAAGAATAAATGATGAACTTGGTTAAAGCGAAAGCTTACAAAAACATATTTCGAGAAATAGATAAGCGAGATAAACTCAGCTCGAAATACCAAATGTGTATAATTGAAGTCTATATAGCAATACGACTTTTGTCTCAAATAGGAGATAGAGTAGATATACTTTTGAGTGATAGATGAGTTCAAGTCTCCACATACCTTTTGTTGATGAAGTTCCACAAGTTCCCTTGAGTAGTTCTTCGTCTTCATTCGATGAACACCGTGAAGTCTAAAGCTCAACTACACATTTTATCCTAATCTGAAACTTAGCTATAAGTAGACTAGAAATCAAGACTTATAGTTTTGGCAACTAAACTTGACAAACAAGCTTGAGATAGCAACGCTTGCGAGTTCGACCGAGCAGTGCTTTAACAATCTCCCCTTTGTCAATTTTAGTGACAAAACTATCAATACGTATGGATTACAAAATAAATAGACTTTGTAGCTTCTCTTCCAAATGCTTGATCTCCTCGGTTCTTCAACATTACTCGAAATCTTCGTCACTTCCAAGTACTCCAGTGATTCTGAACGTGTTCAAATCAGTATCATAGTTGTTGAATATCCGTAACTATAACAATAAGAAAATAGTTGTTCCCAATCATTGTTATACAGTGTCATAGTATTATTACACATCATCAAAGTCCAATTGTATCACAACTTTGACAACAATACTATGGTGATATGTATCACTCCCCCTTAGTCAATACTTCATCGCACAATGAAAACCACTCCCCCTTACATAATGATACGTAAACCATATGTATTTGTAGTGTGAACTACACACTAATTCTCCCCTTTTTTGTCAATATAAATTGGCAAAGGTACGAAAACTAGTGGGATCCTAATAAAATTTCCATAGAGATACTTCATGACCAAAAGAGAACATATCAACTTTGTTTCGATGATTTCATATAGTCGATAAAGATACAAGATAACCCCTACAATATTCCACAGCCGCACTCCCCACAAATATTTGGCAATTAAGCACAAGTTCAATTAAGAACTCCCCCCATTAAAATGTCATTCCCAAAGGAACAACAAGAGCGACCTTACTTTTACGAGAAAAGAAGGATTTCTTTGGACATTAACAAGTTACATGAAACATGAATTTGTATCCAGAAAACTCAATTAAATAAACCACAAGAGAACCTATGATTAATTTAATCGGAAATGCTCAACATAAGAGAAGTTACGGAGCCGCATAGTACTCTCACATAAAGTGGATCAGGGAAAGATCAATACTGCGGAATATTCAAAGATTCATTCTATTTTTCATCAATATTTGCATAATGATATCATAGACTTAATCTTTGTCATCAAAAGTTCATTCTATTTTCCACCAATATTTGCATAAGGACATATAATAGACTTAACTTTTGATGTATATGGGACAATCATAGTTCACGGATGCAAACACACATATCCCATAAAGTTTTTGCAATATAGAAAACCAATAATGATTAATACTGCAAAATCATCTTCCAAATAAACTTTAGAATTTAAATAAATAAATCTAAAAACATTGCAAGATGAAAAACGTTGGCAATAGCTATGTGTACTCACAATAATTGCTATTCCAATCCCTAGTTATCCTTCTTAAAACAAAAGAATGAATTCTCATAAGAAGTTTCCTAGATAAAATGGAACATCAAGAGACAAAGAATTTACATCGGAAACCATCCAAGAGGCTTGAATAATATCTATATCTTCCTTGATTTCGGGAAACTTAGTTGCAATCAAACACAATTGTTCTTGCACACATTTTACCCTTGAATTGATCTTACACACACCCTTGTGAATTTGTTGAAGAAGACTAAAGGTGGTAGGATCACAAGAACCGTCAAGGGAATCACATCTTTATCTTTTTCACACATTCTCCTTCATACGTTTGAAAGTACAAGGACGAACAAGTTTGGGAGTTCCAAGGGAGTTGCCAATGGGAGCAATACAATGTGCATGGAAAATTTGCTCAATCAAGCAAGGAAAGCCTAACTTCTTGTTGGATAATGTCATCGAGACCATTTGAAGAATGATGAATCCATAAATATCGAGACTTGGAGTACCCAATTCAAGGAAATAAACCAACTCCGCAAACTCACGACTCCACCGAGAATTTTCAATTGTGGAGAGACAAAGATTAGATATACCAAGTTTTCCGAAAGACATCAACGCAAGACTTAGATAATTTGTGGGAAATTTTCCTTCATTCCAATCAACACTCTTGCCGCAAAGACCATTCGAGATGGTTTCATATGATGGTCTTTATTTACTTGGCTTAGGGAGGCGAAAATTACCCAATGGAATTTTGGTAATCCTTGAAATCAACTCTCTACTAACAAGAATCCTTTCCCTATTTATCATGGTCTTGAATTCCATGTCATCAAGATTAACATCATGGATGTTAGCATAGAAGATTCTTGTGAGAGTGTCAAAACCTTCACCAAGGCCATCAAAGATGTTTCCAAGATTATACTTTTCAAAACAACCCAAATCTTATTTATGACCAGTAGACATATCCAATTTCTTTTCTAAGATGAAACCAGTAGAATGAATTCTTCCAAAAATCTTACCACGAGAATCATTGACAAATCTGATTCTAATAGAGGCTTGGTCTATAGGTATGTTCATGCTAGAAGTAGAAGATGAACCCAAGTTTTTTGAAACCTTCTTTGAAACCTTGAAATTTCTCATGAGACCTAGAAATTGAGAGAACAAGAAGAAGGAAAAACTTACTTGAAAATCTCCTTGAAGATGAAGAAAACCCTTCAGCCTCTTTTGAATCTCCAAAGGTGAAATCAATGGAGATGATACATGAACCCTAGAAAAGTTCATGTACGCGGACTAGAGGAGGAAGAAGAAGGGTACGCTTAGTCTCTTACCACACATCTTATAACCCAATAATGGGCTTGGACCCGTTCATGAACTGCGACCCGCAAAAAGAAGGCATGATTTATTAAAAGGTTCAACAACCCAGGTTCGCACACTGAAATCAGTGTAGAAAAACTACATTGCTTAAATTAACCTTGGGTAGATAAAAAAGACTTGTCAAAGAATTTTTTCTCAAAGAAAAAGATTAAAAAAAATTAACCAAAACACAAAAAATCTAACCGTTACTTGCCCCATCTCAAGTTAAAAACAGATGGGGTAGAGCCATGCTTGTTACCAAGAGGCAATATGTGCAGAGAGATTCTCATGCAACTTCTTCGGTTGATATTTGTGAAGTGTCCCAGAAGTATAATCATAGTAATGATGATACTCAGGGTTAATAGGATTTTTTAACTCCTTTTTCTTATGACTAAGGAATGAGCGACAATTGGAAATCATACCGAACTCACCAGAAATCTTTTTATCAATTTCACATGAGTCGGTAACAAGATTAGTTCGTACATCATGAACACATGATTTGACAGGTACGGATTATTTATTGGAATGATACTTTTCCTCAATCGAATTAAGTTTTTCTAAGAATTTTAAAAACGCTTTCAAAGGCTTCAAATAGATCTTTGTCAATTGATCCATCACGATAGTATTCCTCAAAAAGATTAAGAATTAATCTAGTGAGATTCCATATCTTTGAGATTTGACCACGTTTTCTTGAACGATTTTTATTAGAAGAACTTTTAGTTTTTCCTTTAGATTGATTCACATCACCTAAGTTTTCCAATGTCTTAGATGAAGCGAGATTATCTTGAGAGACCATAGGTCTTGTGGATAATAAGCTTTGAACAATCTTTAAGGAAATCTGGCGTGCGTTACAGAAGCCCAGAACAAGTTTCCCAAAGTAATTTCCAATAAGAAAGACTTTAAGGATTAATCAAACACAAACTTATTAGGTTTATCGTGTTTGCCTGCTCTTATGCCAATTAAAAAAGTGGGGGTCTAACAACCTCACCCAATATTTCGTTTAGGAAATTTGTATGGAAAAACTCCAATATAATTCTGAGAGCACCAACTAATAAAGCGATCTCAATCAAGAAATATATCCAAGAGTTGTATCTCGGTTTCACAATGTAATCAACAAATCAAACAGATAGAAATCCGCGAGCCTGATTATATGTGAAAAAACTTGAACGGTACCAAATACCAATGTTCAAGTGTCAATCAATTTATATTAAAAACCAAAGGTTGGATTATCTAATTGATAAAACTACGCACAACCTGTGATATTTCAATTATATAAACAAATATAATGCGGAAAATAAATAACACAGATACCAGAAATTTTGTTAACGAGGAAACCGCAAAAGCAGAAAAAACCTCGGGACCTAGTCCAGATTGAACACCACACTGTATTAATCCGCTACAGACACTAGCCTACTCCAAGTTAACTTCGGACTGGAATGTAGTTGAGCCCTAACCAATCTCACACTGATCAAGGTACAGTTGCGTTCCTTACTCCTCTAGAACGATGCCGGATTCTGCGCACTTGATTCCCTTAGCTGATCTCACCCACAACTAAGAGTTGCTACGACCCAAAGTCGAAGACTTGTTAAACAAATCTGTATCACACAGAAAAGTCTATTGAATAGATAAATTTGTATCCCACAGATATACCTACGAGTTTTGTTCCGTCTTTTGATAAATCATGGTGAACAGTAACCAATTGATAAACCAGACTTATATTCCCGAAGAACATCCTAGTAATATCATTCACCTCACAATAATCTTAATCGATTAACGAAACAAGATATTGTAGAATCACAAACGATGAGACGAAGGTGTTTGTGACTACTTTTCAATCTTGCCTATCGGAGAATAAATCTCGAGCAAATCTTAAAGAACATAGTACTCAATCACAATATAAAAATACAAGATCAGAACACGCAACTACAGAGAAAATAGTTGGGTCTGGCTTCACAATCCCAATGAAGTCTTTAAGTCGTTAACCTACTGGGTTTTAGAAAAACCTAAGGTTTCTAGTCGCAACTAGAATCAGGAGGTGTGAGGATTAGGTTTCCCATTTGCTAGAGTTCTCCTTTATATAGTCTCCAAATTAGGGTTTGCAATCAATTATACCTTGGTAACAAAGCATTCAATATTCATTGTTAGATGAAAACCTGATTAGATTCAAGCTAATATATTTCAACCGTTAGATCGAACTTAGCTTGTCATACACAAATGAAATGTACCAACATTTAGATAAAGGTACACTTAGTTGGTTCAACAATAGTTAACCGAGGTTAGCCATATGAACACTTTCATATCAACCTTATTCATCTTTATCACAACTAGTTCAAATGACTCAAATGAAACTAGTTAGAGAGTTGTTCAATTGTTTATATTCTCATAGAATTATACAAGACACAATTAAAGAAAAATTGATTTTGATTCACTCGAATCATTTCATGAACATTATAGCCACAGTTTGCAAAAGATTGCATTCCTTAATTTATAAATGTATTAGTTCATGAACAAACCGATTTTAGAACATAACCTAATCAAGTACGCAAACGGGTGCGCATACTTAAGTAGCCGGACTGAGTTTGGTTTCACCGTTACGCGAATGTGTACGCATACTTACAACCTCAGTTGAATTCCGGAACTTGGACTTACGCCAATACGCGTACGTGTACGCATACTTAGTTTGCGGACTTGGACCTTAGACAAATGTGAATACACACACTATGTTTATATCCAATCATGGTTACATGTTGTAAACTATCATTTCAACCATTGAAACATTCTTAGAAGACGACAATAGATGTCTCACACAACTATTAGCTCCAAAGCATTTTTCAAATGATCGAATGATCAATACGAAACTTTCCGAGTCTACACCAAATGATTGCATCATACAAATCATGTAAGATGTTACAAGGCGATTTTCACATGATCATCTTTTGACTTGCGTCAAGAATAAAAGATGAACTTGGTTAAAGCGAAAGCTTACCAACACATATTTCGAGAAATAGATAAGCGAGATAAACTCAGCTCGAAATACCAAATGTGTATAATTGAAGTCTATATAGCAATACGACTTTTGTCTCAAATAGGAGATAGAGTAGATAGACTTTTAAGTGATAGATGAGTTCATGTCTCCACATACCTTTTGTTGATGAAGTTCCAAAAGTTCCCTTGAGTAGTTCTTCATCTTCATTCGATGAACGCCGTGAAGTCTAAAGCTCAACTACACATTCTATCCTAATCTAAGACTTAGCTATAAGTAGACTAGAAATCAAGACTTATAGTTTTGGCAACTAAACTTGACAAACAATCTTGAGATAGAAACGCTAGCGAGTTCGACTGAGCAGTGCTCTAACATACACGGCCGATCCTTTGGGCATGAAAGAAAGGAAAGTTTCTTGACATGTGGACGGTCCTTTGCGAAAAGGGATATCCTGGTCGAACCCCATCTGATGAGCAGTTCTGTCAACATTGTAAGATTGTATACTAAAGTCACCGCGACTATCCAAACTCAAGACACGACCCGGAGAACTGCTAAATATATATGTATCTTGGCCAACTCGGCTAAAGAGAATATTTCTCTCTCTCAACACATCATTACAAGGGCCAACTCAGCTTCACACAAATGTGGGGATAACATTTAGGGTTTTGGTCTGGCGATCTACATCACGTGTGAGAAATACCCGGCTTATTTCTCACTGCAGAAGAGAGTAAAGGCAGTGGGATAATGAGATAAACTCAACCTTGTTTATCTTTATCTTTTATTGAAGAGACAAGAGAATTATTCCGCACGGTACGAAAAGCAATCCTTATCTTCACCAACCTGAGATTAGAGAATTCAGCTATAAATAAGTCATCTATTTCTCCAAGCTACGATCATATTTCTCATAACCTCTCATAGCAATTCTTCTTCAAACCCTATAATTCTCTGATCTCTCTCTTTGTCTGCTTCCCTCCCTAAGACCAGCCCTAAATCTCTTCCATGTGACTGAAGAAGCCTTTGAACGGCTACGGTGCGTTGTTTAGGCAGATACTGTTCGTGCTCAACCTCCCGTAACTCACTTTCAGAAACCCTAGAATCCCACTTCTAGCCTCTCTCAAATTTAGGTAACTACAGGTACAGTCGGCTTATTCTGCTTCGATAAACCATCCTTTCACTATACAAAACTCAGTTTGGCCATCCACCTGGAACAACAAACAAGTTTATTTGTATAGTCCCATTGGAGTTGCTCTAAGTAGGTTAATTGGAAACCACGTAACAAAAAAAAAGGATCATTTTCAAGTACATTCTAAAGCTCCTTAGCCATGTATTTTTAGTGATGACTAAATTATCCCTATTTAATTAGTATTATTCATTTTATTAAGTTAATATAGTTAGATTAATTAGTAGAGTTACAAGTTATGGAATACAGTTTTTTTTTTTGTTAGATTTACCTAATGAATTTAAAAAAAATATATATAATTCATTGTGGAAACTTATAGGATTTTGTTGGTTTAATTCTTATGAGGAACTAAGATAAATGTGATCCCAGATTATGAAAATTTAGCAAGGTCGATAGAAAATTACCATGCCGACTAGCAATTTACCATTGTTAGAGCACTGCTCGGTCAAACTCGCAAGCGTTGCTATCTCAAGCTTGTTTGTCAATTTTAGTTGCGAAAACTGTAAGTCTTGATTTCTAGTCTACTTATAACCAAGTCTCGGATTAGGATAGAATGTGTAGTTGAGCTTTAGACTTCACGATGTTCATAGATTGAAGACGAAGAACTACTCAAGGGAACTTGTGGAACTTCATCAACAAAAGGTATGTGGAGAGTTGAACTCGTCTATCACTTAAAAGTCTATCTACTCTATCTCCTATTTGAGACAAAAATCGTATTGCTATATAGACTTAAATTATACACATTTGATATTTCGAGCCGAGTTTATCTCGCTTATCTATTTCTCGAAATATGTGTTGGTAAGCTTTCGATTTAACCAAGTTTATCTTTTATTCTTGACGAAAGTCAAAAGATGATCATGTGAAAATCGCCGGGTAACATCTTACATGTTTGTGTGATGCAATCATTTGGTGTAGACTCGGAATGTTTCGTACTGGTCATTTGATCACTTGAAAATTGCTTTGAAGTTAATGGTTGTGTGATACATCTATTGTCGTCTTCTAAGAATGTTTTAAGGATTGAAATGAGAGTTTAGAACAAGTAACCAAGATTGGATATAAACACAGTGCGCGTACTTGCATTTGTGTAAGGTCCAAGTCCGGGAACCATAGTATGCGTACCCGTACACGTACTGGTTGGTTAATGAAAGTTCGGGAATTTTGTATGCGTACCCGTACACGTACTGGCGTAAGTTCAAGTTCCATAATTCAACTGAGTTTAGTAGTATGCGTACCCATTGATAGGTGGCTAAAATATATCATTTGAATATCAATTTTTTATGCCTTTCTTAGCTATTTCTCTTGTATTTTTTTTGGATATTACGCTTGTTTTGTATTTTATAGGTACATTGAAGTTATGTGACGTGGAATGAGAGAAAATGAAGCTTAATTCATCGCTTTGGTAGCCTTGGCTCAAAGCACAGCAAGGATGGAAAGAAATTTTGCAAAACAGAATTACTGGAGCGCCTGCACTCATCTACTCAGGGCAACCCCCTCCTTATAAATCACCAGATGAGAGTCTAGGTCGTCATTCAGCTGCAACCAACCCCCTCCAACCTTAGTTCCTAGATGCTGCGTCTATCCTTCATGCCAGCAAGCCATTGGGTTCCCACGAGAGATTTATTGGGTCTGGGTAGATATTCTAAGTTTTAGGAGCTTCAAAGGGATCAGGAACAATGGGTTCCAGCTGAATTCGTCATTCACAGCAAAGGAGAGATGTTTCTAACCAAGAAGACAGAGAAGAAGATTCACATGATGTCGTTGATTGTAATAGTTAATGGTTTTAATTGACAAATGTCTGAGAAGTTAATATGATTAGAACATTGGGTCTGTGTTGAACGTGAAAGTGTTGCAGGGAAGGAGATAATGAGAGCTTAAGGAACCACAACAGGCTCAAATCTGTATAACCAGCAGAACACACAGAATGTGTTCGATAAAATGCCTGAACCAAGATGAACAAGGACGTTGGGTTATTTTGATCAAGTCTTGGCTGTGGAGAGAAGAAGCAAATGTTGTTGCCTCCATGAGGTTTGTGGTTGTTTACAAGGGTCAAGTTTTATCTGAATTCGAGAAGAAGAAAGAATGAAAGTTGTCACTGATTTTGGGTTTTGAATTGGATTTGTTTGAAGATGAGAAGAACACACAACTGTTGGTTCGATTTGGAGGAGCTATGGGTTGTAGTTTGAGCACAAATTTCAGCTGAAATGTGCTGCTGCTGTGATTGATTTTTTGGGTCTTTACAAGGGGTTTCTGAAGTAGATTGTTACGGGAATTTGAACTGGATGCGTATCCATAGTAGTATGGCTCGAGTTTGTGAGGTTTTCGGCAGAGATACTGTCACCAGTGCAGTCACAGCGCGCCACTTTCTTGTCCGTTTCCAGTTAGCCATGGTTCAAGGCAGTGAATGGTGTTAGACGTAAAGGTTTAGGTCGAGTTCAGGCAGCAAAAACCTGACCAGTTGTAGCTACTAGATTACTACTGCAGCAGTGAGGGCCGACCAAACAAAAAATATGACTAAAAACTACAAGTGATATTTGCGAAAACATAAAATACATAAGGAAACATTCAAACGTATGGCACACTTGTGAAACCTCATACCATATATTTTGAGGGAGTTATAAACATCTATAATTTGTAAGAGAACTCGGAAAAATGTGGCCACTATCTAAATTAGACGAGTTGTATTTCTAATAATACATGGTAATCATAATGTGGCAGCAATGGAAGTTGCTAGTTGAAGTAATACATGGTAGTCATAATTAAGAATAACTCTGGTAGGAAAATGAACTCTTGAACGAATTTGCGGTATGAAACAAACTTATCTTTTTCTTATCACCAAAGGAGCCATAGCACTTGAGAATGACTCTTAAATCTACCGAAGGTTCCCTTCCTAACATGTTCCTTGACCAGCTGAAAAGAGCTATTGATGACTCTTGACATGATGTTGTGAAGTTGCAATACCAGCAAAAATAAAAGAAACAGCAACAAAAGTCTATTAGAAACTAGAAGTCGAAAACCATTTGGTAATGTCTTCTCTGGTTTATCCTTTCCCTATGGCATTCAGTGCATTTGGGTTTTTGTGTTGTTTCCTATTTAGAGGCCAATATAGAAAGAGCACAAACCTGCACCAACAACAGTCTGCATCTCATCAATAAATAAGATTACCTTCCCAATTGGAAGCAGTGACTTCCATCAGGACAGCTTTGAGCCTCTCCTCAAACCCTCCACAGAATTTCGCTGCAGCAACTAATGAGCCCATGTATTAGCTGAAAAACAAGATATAGAAAGACCAAATGCTAAATGAATTTGAATGGAAAATAGACTAAATGGCTGTTTTTTTTTTTTTTTTTTATGTTTGTTTCATACTGCAAAGATTGATATGCTCCAACAATTTCACAACTTAAAATTGCACTAATCCGACTATACTGTACTATTCTAAAGAATGTAATACCAAGGGTAAATGTACTTTTTGGCAACAAAAATTGATCAAACTCGACATAAGTGATTACTCTAAAACTAAACAAAACCCAGCAATCAAAACTATTTGCTAGATGTTATGAGGATTCCACAACATTAAGTGACTTCTCTAAACTAAAAACCCAGTAACCAAAACCTCTTTATAATCAAATAATCCTAAGACTACAATCTAATTTCAGGTACATGACAATCAGTTCTTTGAGGTATTTTATCAAGCAGGAATTGATCAATACTATTTCCTTGTTTTCTTTTGACACATGAGAGAAAATTTCATTAGAAGGAATCACAAAACGTGATAGAAGAGATACAAAACTTGTATTGATGAAATTGAACCATTAGTTCCATAACAGTTGGAACATGGATGCAAAAACCGACTCAGAAACCATTCATCTTCACCCGATTAACTGAAACTTCTGTGTTTCAATTTTTTGCTCTGTATTTTGATTTTTGATCGATTCAGACTGATTTAATGGAGTTTTGAAATAACTTTGAGCATTTAATTTGTTCGTTTGGTTGTTGTTGCTCGAAATTTTTGAGCAATTTCTTCAATTATCTCAAATTGTAACTCAATTTGGGAATACAAATTTCAATTTTATATTCTCTGCACATTTGTTGTTGTTTATGGGTGAAAACTACTCCTGCAGAGTTTGGTAATTTGGGGTGTGGATGAGGAATGAATTTAAACCTTTAAACAAATGCACTGCGCGGTGAGTGCTTGTAGATTCGAGAGATCAATCTGTGCAAGTCCGGCCTAAACCAAGAAATGGCCGTTCCAGACTTGTTTCGGTCACAAAGTGAAGGAGATGGGGTTGATCTTAGGGAGGGAAGCGAAGAAGGTGTTGAGATTGTGAAGGTGTTGGCTTGCTTATGACTTGTAATGAAAGGTGAGCGGGCTTGCGGTTGATGCAAGCAGGCTCTGGGTGTTTGAATACGATTTTTGTATTAACACTTGATTTTCTGTCTCGTATGAACTTGTGTTGTTGTTCTCTCTCCTATTTTTCTCCCGTTGTTGGAAATAAGGAGGAGAACCTATTTAT
Organism: Papaver armeniacum; assembly: GCA_023531295.1. NCBI lineage: Eukaryota > Viridiplantae > Streptophyta > Magnoliopsida > Ranunculales > Papaveraceae > Papaver > Papaver armeniacum. Next base: position 16,738 of record JAJJWW010014796.1, read on the forward strand.
ACAAGTCATTGAGCCTCATTCACGTTTCTCGTGGGAAGTGGAGGAAGTGGAATGATGGAGTAGTGGAGTTGTGTGTCGGTGATACACGACCAGTCTTGCCCACTTCTCATGTTCATCTCTAACCGTCCATGACTTCCTAACACGTTCTTGTAATGGCGCGTTGCACGCTGCACGCTGTAAACCGCCAGACCAATACCCCGGTAAGTATCCCCGTTTGTGACATGATTGATGTCTGGAATGTGTGGATCGTGGATCCACGAAAGATAGCATGTAATGCTTGAATTGAATAAACTGTGTTATTCAGAAGTCGATACTTGTGAAGTATCGTGTGTATTTTATGTGCAGTCTTGCATTACGGTGTCGTAAAGTGATGGGTAATGACTCCTCACTAACCAAATAACTCCTGACCAGGGTTGTATAACCAAGCTGGTGAAGTTGGACGGATGAGATGATCTTTGAGATACTCATCTGCGACCGTTAATGAATATTAGGGGTTTTTAAAGATGAGCGCAAGCATGACTCTTCAGCTTGGTCGAAACCAAGCATGGGAAGGACTTTGGAGAGGACCGACCGGACGTGTATGTAGATGGCATGCTGGTGTACACGTCCATGTCTCACCGTCCCATGAAGGTGCGATCTAGGCCACTCAATTTGACCGTCAAAGAGGAGTGGTTGAGATCGGTTTGCGGCAGAAATCCTTGCCGCAAAGGAGTTGGAAACCGCATGACTTTCCTGCACGCGTTTCAAGACGACCCATCTTGGTCGGTCTTGGTCGATCACTCCAGCATGTAGTTGGTAGGCTGGCGTTGACGCCTATACCTGAACATCCCATTAAAACGTGATCTAAGCCACTCAAATCATCCGGTGAAGTTGAGCGGTCGAGATCAATTTGCAATTTGGGAAGTGTAACCACGCATGTTTGGGCGGGCGTTTTGGATTAGCCGGGCATGATATGCCTTGGCCGATCATATGAGGATGTAGATGGGCCCACGGTGGTCATCTTTGGTATGGCCGGGACCGCTTAATCTAATCTCGTGACCCTCCATTCGTGTTAGGAGAAGATGGACGCGCGTGATGGCTTGAAACCCTAATTTTGGCTTTCAAAGCCGTGCGCATCTTCTTGTTTGGGTGACGATTTTGTCACGGCCAAACATTGTTGGTCTTGACCGATTGGTCAAGTGTGTAGGCGGGCCCACGGTGATCGTGTTGACATGCTCTGGGCCCTTTGAGTCTACATCTACACCCTCCATCTCTATACTGCGAAGATGGATGGTTGAGATCATTTTGCGGCACATGTAATATGCCGCAAACCCTAATTTAGGGTTTTCCGTCCATAATGCTTGGTATGAACGGTTTCTTGGCAAGCTAGGCCAATGACCGACCATGCGGGGTCGGTCGTGGGTATTCCATACCATGCTCGGGGTGATGGAATTGATCTGGGGTCACCCAATCATGCTTATGGAGTTGGATGACTGCGATCAGATCATATCCGGACTGATACGGTCAGTCCGGATGCTCAATCGGGCTAGTATAACACACCGAGAGGGGCTCAATCGGGCTAGTATAACACACCGAGAGGGCTCGGGCTAGTATAACACACCGAGAATCGGCACAGACGGGTATTTCGTACATGGTTTCATTATAGTGCTTGGAGGTTCGTGTTACTCGTAAGAGTAACACGGTCTTCATGCCACACCGATAATGAGTACCGGAAATACAAGGCGATATGAAATTCACAGGATGGGATTGTTGCTACATGCTCCAACCTTGGAGGAATTTCATGTATTCACGAGAATGGGATTGTTGCTACATGCTCCATTCTTGGTGAATTAAGTGAGGGAGTATCCAACACTTATAAATGGCTTTATCTTTTACAAGATGTCGCCGCATGATTTTCTCTGGTTTTTACAAATATAACCTTAAACGAAAATCCACCATCAACATTAAGTCCCTCGCCTAGCACATAATGGTTACACCATTATGTGCTAGGCATGAGATGGTGACAGTTAAAGATAAAACTTATGAGGCAAAGTTAGATGTTACCAGGAGGGACGGGTCATCCTGTCCTTGGAGTATGTCACGTTCAAAAGGCATATAGGAGAGCGTTTCCCTAGTATGATGTCGGTCTTGCCTGCTTCGATCGACCTTGATATGCCTTGCTTCGGTCGAGGGGCTATTGCGCTGCTTCACTCGATCGATGGGGTTGTGCCTAATCGACTGACCGCTGCACCCGCTAGCCGTTTATGGGGCCTCTGCGCTGCTTGATCGAACGTGGGCTTGTTGTGTACGCTTGATTGAACGTGGGTCTCACCCACATACTTTGATGAAATTTGTACTCGAACTTGAAGCTTGTCTGGGACTTTAAATCAATACCCAGACTTGAAATTTATACCGGAAAACTTGAAATCAATACCGGACTTGAAACTTGTACTTCGGTCTTGAAACTTGTACCGGTCTTGAAACTTGTCTTTAGGACTTGAAATCAACACCAGACTTGAAATTTGTACCGGACTAAAATTTGTACCGGACTAAAATTTGTACCGGACTTGAATGGTGTTTGGACCGGCCATTGTGTGCTCCGATGTGAGTTGTGTCTTGCCGTGTGTGACTACATCTCTCCTGTATTTTCATACAAGTTCTAACTCCTGTCTTTTATTTCATTGTGGAAGAAAAGAATCCCTGTTGAGATGTCTTACGGAGATAATCTTTGGTGCCAAGTCAGGAGGTGTTGAAAGCTTCAAAGATATGCCGAACATTGATGATGAGTTGTTCACCGCGCCTTTTCAACTATAGGAAAATATCTGTTCCACAAGATAACTCTTCTCCTATCGACTTTTAGGTTTTTCATGCTCCGCTGGGCCCTCATGAAGGATGGATGAGACGTATGTTGAGCAATGAGTACATCAAAGATAACTTGACCGGAGCGCAGATTATTGATGTCGCTTGAGTGTTGAAATGTCTCGAGAGGATGTTAAAGTGGTTTAAGTGCGACCGTTGAGGTGGGTCCTGGAGAGAGTGTTGAAGAAGGATTCCCGAAAGCGAACGTGGGTCTCGAGAGAGCGTTGCGGCGGCTCTTGAATAGACCATTGAAGCAGCTTCTGCTTTGGAGGGAGCGTTGAAGTGGCTTCCTCTTGATTCGATTACTCTTGCGAATCCATGATTCTTGGTGACCATCTTTCTCATGTTGAAGAAGTCCTTGATCGACGGTGAAGGAACTTCATCTTCGAGCCTCGATCCCCAAGCGTGGTTTACATGGTTTGTCCGTAGTGGTTTTTGTCGGGCCAGGTATGGAATATCTTGAACGTTGTTTCATCATTGTGGGAGTCGTACATGTGGTACTGGAGTTGGAGTTGGCGGACACGCAGGATATTGTATCTCGGTGGTTTTTCCCCTTGCTGCTTGTGGAACCGCTACGTAAGGTGAAGGTTGTATCGCCTGTTGGTGAGATATATGCCCCTACAAACATTATGAGGCTCTTCATTACCGGCAGGCCCGGTTCTTTCTATCAGGGCATATTTCGTTGTAGATGAGCATTCAACAGTTCCAGAGGATGACCAAAAGCGCGGATTCTCCAACATAGCATGATAGACATGTACCACTGTCTGATAAAGTGACTCGCCTGGATCTTGTTCGATATGACGCGTGGACATCGTTATCTTCTTGAGGCTGCTCCCTTGAGGTATCGGCTCCAGTGGAAGATTGCCCGGAGCGTTGATACGTTGCACCGGCATTCTTTAAACTAAATGGCAGTATGGTATAATAAAAAATTTCCGAGAGGAGTTCGAAAAGCTATCTTACTTGCGTCATGCTCGTACATCCTTATCTGGTTGTAGCCGCTACATCCATCCATGGAGGAGAACATGTCGTGTCTGCTGGTTGCATCTACTAACATGTCGATGTTAGGTAGAGGAGGATCGTTTTTGGAGCATTCAATTGGGCGGAGAGACTGGGCGCCAGTCTCTCCTGCTAATTTCTAACAGCGGCGCCGGTATATTGTCTTCCCTTTCTGATCACGTCTTTCCTAGAAAGTGCGTTCCCTTTTGGTGTGAGTATGGGTTGAAGCTTCACTTTGGATAAAGATGGACGCCTTGTCGGAAAAGGTGTGTCGTGGTGCTTAGCTCCCGAGGATGCAAGTCGGCCTTCTTCCTGGATTGAAACCCACGTGGGTAGTGGTGTGCGCAGGACTTTGTCTGACCTTCCCCGTATGTGCTGGTCTGGTTTCCTTCGAAGTCCGTCATTGTGGTGGGATGACGTACAATCTTGCATGGGCTAACCTTGGCCGTCCTGAGAGTCTTGAGAGAAATCACATTCGAAGATGCTCCTGTGTCGACGAGGGCCCTCCTGAACTCTGAACCCTTGTTGTGTGCGGTAACATGTAGGGCCCGGTCGTGATCTTCTTCTGCCATCATGTCGTCTTCTGTAAATGTAACATTATTTACAGGTGTTTCCGATGCAGTTAAGACTTCTGGATGTGAAGGAGTCAGGTGTACGTCCAGAGCTATTTTATTAATTACAGCAAACGTCTCTTCCCGTTGATTCCTCGAGAGGTGCAAGAGTTCACACAAGCTTTCCACTAGAGTTGCCGCTTCCTGATCCACTGGTCTCTGGTTCATAGCAAATCTATTGACCTGGGGAGGATCGTTGTGAGGATCAGTCCCCAGTGTAGGAATCTCCATGACAGGACCGTTCATATCTGATCTCGCTTCTTTGATCAGGTCCATGTAGGCCCGCGCAGCTGAAATACCTTCTCCAGGTGCGTTGCATGCGTTCCTTGTTGGCTCCAGTGGACGTCGCGGCTCTTTTGGAAATCGATCAGTTAAAGTTTTTAGGAAAGTGAGTACCTCCTTTTGAGTTGCGGCCATATCTGTTTGAGTCTTAGCAAGAACTTCATGCTTCTCCATCAAGTCTGCAATGGTATCAGACGGTGGTCCTCCTCTTGTGCCTCCGGCTCCTCGTCCTGATAAGGGAGTGGAAGTTGTTGCTCTGGTGACTACCAGAGGTGTTACACTTGATGAGATGCCAGGATTTGCGGCTGCTCTGGCTCTGGTGATGGGAGGTGTTTTAATATCACTGCTGAGTGATCGAATTGAACGTTCCCATCCTCTGTACTCACGTGTTCCTCGATTGATTTCTCCTTCCTCAAGCATTTCTTCACTTAGTTGAAAGGTCGATGCGGATTGAACAGTCTTCCGGGCTTCTACAAGGGTCTTGAGAAATAAATCTTCCAGCAGGGATCCGTAAGTTGTAGGCTCCATTTCTTTATCCGGTAGACGTTGTGGTACCCCGGACAAGTCTTTTCCTCTGTGGAGTTTCCTCGAGTCTTCGTCGGCTGGACCATGTTGTTCGTCTCTCCTGAGTCCCCTGTGATTACGTGCTCTTTCTGCATCTCCACTGGTAAAGGTGTGACTCCTGACTAATGATCCAGCGTTTCTTGCACTGTTTGAGTAAATGCCTGCCGACCGTTCTTGTAATTGTGATATTGTATCATTCAAAAGGCGGAATGTTTCGCTATGCCTTCTGGTGATACCGGCTTGATTTGCCAAGACATTCTCCAGCATTCTAACTATACTTCCCATGATATCTGAACCACCTGTGGTGTCCTGGTGAGGATACATCGCGAGATGAAAACCGAAAAATTGAGAATTCAATTTTTTGCAACCGAGAGATCAACCTCCCACTGTGGTCGCCAATTGTTTATGGGTGAAAACTACTCCTGCAGAGTTTGGTAATTTGGGGTGTGGATGAGGAATGAATTTAAACCTTTAAACAAATGCACTGCGCGGTGAGTGCTTGTAGATTCGAGAGATCAATCTGTGCAAGTCCGGCCTAAACCAAGAAATGGCCGTTCCAGACTTGTTTCGGTCACAAAGTGAAGGAGATGGGGTTGATCTTAGGGAGGGAAGCGAAGAAGGTGTTAAGATTGTGAAGGTGTTGGCTTGCTTATGACTTGTAACAGAAAGGTGAGCAGGCTTGCGGTTGATGCAAGCAGGCTCTGGGTGTTTGAATACGATTTTTGTATTAACACTTGATTTTCTGTCTCGTATGAACTTGTGTTGTTGTTCTCTCTCCTATTTTTCTCCCGTTGTTGGAAATAAGGAGGAGAACCTATTTATACAAGTCATTGAGCCTCATTCACGTTTCTCGTGGGAAGTGGAGGAAGTGGAATGATGGAGTAGTGGAGTTGTGTGTCGGTGATACACGACCAGTCTTGCCCACTTCTCTTGTTCATCTCTAACCGTCCATGACTTCCTAACACGTTCTTGTAATGGCGCGTTGCACGCTGCACGCTGTAAATCGCCAGACCAATACCCCAGTAAGTATCCCCGATTTGTGACATGATTGATGTTCGGAATGTGTGGATCGTGGATCCACGAAAGATAGCATGTAATGCTGAATTGAATAACTGTGTTATTCAGGAAGTCGATACTTGTGAAGTATCGTGTGTATTTTATGCAGTCTTGCATTACGATGTGGTAAAGTGATGGGTAACGACTCCTCACTAACCAAATAACTCCGACCCAGGGTTGTATAACCAAGTCGGGGTGAAGTTGGATGGATGAGATGATCTTTGAGATACTCATCTGCTAATCGTTAATGAATATTAGGGGTTTTTAAAGAGGAGCGCAAGCATGACTCTTGACTTGGTCGAAACCAAGCATGGGAAGGACTTTGGAGAGGACCGACCGGACGTGTATGTAGATGGCATCTTTGGTGTACACGTCCATGTCTCACCGTCCCATGAAGGTGCGATCTAGGCCACTCAATTTGACCGTCAAAGAGGAGTGGTTGAGATCGGTTTGCGGCAGAAATCCTTGCCGCAAAGGAGTTGGAAACCGCATGACTTTCCTGCACGCGTTTCAAGACGACCCATCTTGGCCGGTCTTGGTCGATCACTCCAGCATGTAGGTGGTAGGCTGGCGTTCACGCCTATACCTGAACATCTCATTAAAATGTGATCTAAGCCACTCAAATCATCCGGTGAAGTTGAGCGGTCGAGATCAATTTGAAATTTGGGAAGTGTAACCACGCATGTTTGGGCGGGCGTTTTGGATTAGCCGGGCATGATATGCCTTGGCCGATCATATGAGGAGGTAGATGGGCCCACGGTGGTCATGCTGGTATGGCCGGACCTGCTTAATCTAATCTGTGACCCTCCATTCGTCCGGAAGATGGACGCGCGTGATGGCTTGAAACCCTAATTTTGGCTTTCAAAGTCGTGCGCCTCTTCTTGTTTGGGTGACGATTTTGTCACGGCCAAATATTGTTGGTCTTGACCGATTGGTCAAGTGTGTAGGCGGGCCCACGGTGATCGTGTTGACATGCTCTGGGCCCTTTGAGTCTACATCTACACCCTCCATCTATACCTGCGAAGATGGATGGTTGAGACTGTTTTACGGCACATGTAATATGCCGCAAACCCTAATTTAGGGTTTTCCATCCATAATGCTTGGTATGAACGGTTTCTTGGCAAGCTAGGCCAATGACCGACCATGAGGGGTCGGTCGTGGGTATTCCATACCATGTTCGGGGTGATGGAATTGATCTGGGGTCACCCAATCATGCTTATGGAGTTGGATGACTGCGATCAGATCATATCCGGACCGATCACGGTCGATCAGGATGCTCAATCGGGCTAGTATAACACACCGAGAGGGCTCAATCGGGCTAGTATAACACACCGAGAGGGCTCTGGCTAGTATAACACACCGAGAATCGGCCACGGGTATTTCGTACATGGTTTCATTATAGTGCTTGGAGGTTCGTGTTACTCAGTAAGAGTAACACTCGGTCTTCATGCCACACCGATAATGAGTCTTTGGAAATACAAGGCTGATATGAAATTCACAGGATGGGATTGTTGCTACATGCTCCAACCGGAGGAATTTCATGTATTCACGAGAATGGGATTGTTGCTACATGCTCCATTCTTGGTGAATTAAGTGAGGGAGTATCCAACACTTATAAATGGCTTTATCTTTTACAAGATGTCAGCGCATGATTTTCTCTGGTTTTTACAAATATAACCTTAAACGAAAATCCACCATCAACAGTTGTGACGGACATCATTGAGTTTTTTCATCACATAGGGACTCCCTTTGGTCGTCCAACTAGTCATAGTTCCAGGCGGTACACGACGGCTTATACACAGCAGTTAGGACGTTATCTAGAAGCTGAGATTAACATGGGACAACGGGTATTATGTTCACTGATTCGGTTTATATTCAATATGGATTTGGTGATATTCCCAGGCCAGGAAAACAGATGCAAAGCTGATATTCTTGCCGAGAAGTTAGCCAAGAAAGGAGCTGAACTACAAGAGAAGTAAGCGTGAAGGAAAGAATCCAAGTGGAGAAGGGTATTGTGATTTAGAAGTTGCGGTGGATTAGGAGTTTGGGTTGCGTGGGATTGCAGCAAGGGCATTGAGCTATAAAACTTAAACTAGGGCTACAACACAAAAAACTCATACCCCTAACATCCGTTCACAGCCAACAGAGAGGAGCTCTGCTCCTCTCCGATCCTTATCACCACCACAGTTGCATTACTATCTCGCCTGCATCCACTGCATACATCTCATATATCACCTACATCTCCACCACCATACACAATTCCATCTCCACCACCATCCTTGCATACCACCAGTTCCCAGTACCAGCTGCATACATCACCATCAACAGCTGCAGTTCAGTTCCATCCTCCTTTCATAACAACAACTCCATCCATCACCAGCACTTCACCTGTCAGCAGAAGCACAAGTACCTGGACCTGACAAGCACAAAAACAGAAGAATACCATAGTCCATTACATCTTCGCACCACTACTCGCTTGACCAACACCATCAGTCCATACACACCTCTACATGCAGCTGTTTGGTTTGCTTGTTTCAGTTTCATATATTTTTTCTTGTGTTTCATTATGAACTCTAGTAGCTAATTGCATCCTGATTAGGGATGATTTTGAAGTCCGAAATATGAACTCGGATTGATATTTAAACTGCCTGCTTTCTTGCAATTTATCTCGTTATTGCTTATTCTCTACCGTGCCAAAAGTGTTTATGAATTATTCTTGAATCGTTTAAGTTGCAAATTGAATGGTTGATGGATGATTCTATTGCTAGTTAAGACCTCTTCGCCCGTAATTGTCTAGAGATTCTTAATACAAGTAGCACTATATGAATATTGATGATGGGATTTTGTTAAATATTCGTATGTATTGAATGACACTAGTAGATGGATCGAGATTTTGTATTTGTCACTAGGAATAACCTATCTCACGGAACTTAATGCATTTGTTTAAGTCACACCTAGAGAGCGTACTTCTAGGAAACTTGATGAGTAGAATCCGGTAGTCGAGCGCTTCCGTGTCCGGTGAATTAATGATATTGCGGGATATTTGAGCGTACTAAATATTCTAGGGTTGTTAGTAACAAGGTACCTTGCAGAAACATGGCTATGTCAATAAGATTGTTGTTTCGTGATTGAGAAAGAGTCCTTGATCATTTTCATCCTCATATTTGCATTAATATTCAGAAATTGAATTGACAACTTTAGCTCAACTCTCCCTTAGGAACGAACCTGCTTGTCATTGTACTACTAGTTAGTATAAGAGAAGTAAGGAATTTATTTTTGCGAGTTCGACACCTCGTCAAAATTGGTGCCGTTGCCGGGGAGCATTTGGTAGTTTGAGTTGTTATTTGATTTTCTGTTTTTGCATTTAGTTTTTATAATAAACTTTTATTAATTTGTTTCTTTTAGAATATTATTTTCAGGTACAATAAATCACTCGTTTTGCGTGTGCACAATTGGGAACAAGAGGTAAGTCTCTAAACGAGTTGTGTGCATATAAAATTTCGTGATGAATCCTTTTGGGAACAACATATATGGTTCACATGACCATGCATATTATGGTAATAATTTTCAGTCTCACTCTTACAATAACTTCCAACCATATGTGGGATACAATCAAAACCAATCTTTTGGTTATGATGATTATTCTACAAGACCTTGTGATTATTCTCATACATCGTAGCAACCTTTTGGTGGTTATGTAAGTGGACAATCACAAGGATGGAGGGATAGTTATACTTCTCATACGTTCCAATCTAGTTTCATGCAGATGTTTGAGGAATTCAAAGATTTGCGACGTACATGGAACTAGATTAACTCAACTCCCAATGTGCCGAGTTTCGTACCAAGTGAAACATATGATAGTGTATTTAGACCTAAACCGGATCGTACTTATGATCTTTCACCCATTCAACGGGAAGAGACGTGGTATAGAGAACCTATTGTGCGTAGTAGCGGAAAACGTGTTAACATAAAGAAACTCTTTAAACAATATGAGCAGTTGGAAGAAGAGGGAGCAACGGAAGAGACTCTTCAAGCAATTTCTAGGGCCATACATGATGAGGTTAACCGCCGTGTGGATAATGGAGAAGAGCCCCAAGAAGAAGATTCCGAGGATGATGAACCCTTGGAAAATATTGATAATGACGGTGCTACTAGCTCAACTCATGATCATAATGATCATTCTCCTATTCAAAAGGAAGAAGTTGAGTCTAGAAACACTACAATTATTGATGGTAAAACTTATGTTGTGTATGAGAGCGATGATGATTATGAATTCTTTGTGCATCCTACCCCAAATTCAGAGATAGTCAATACTTTGAATGAGAAGTCAGCTTGTAATGAAGAACGTAAGGATTACGATGATTTGCTTGAAGAAGATCCCGATTTCTTTTCCGATGAGGAGGACTTGGTCATAGAAGAATGTCTTACCAAGAGTCCGAGTGAGAATGATGATACTTGTGATGTGAGAATGGAATTGTCCAGTAGTGCCAAGGATCCTGTAATACATGAGGTTTTGCAAGGTTTGTCTAATACTTTACATGAATCTCTATCTAATGATGATCCTCCCAAACTAGAAGTAGTTTCTCGTAGAGTTGTTAATCCATATTTTAGGAAGATACCTCATTTGGGGCTGGAATTATGTTCTTCTAAAGTTCTTTCCGAATTTCTTACTTCCAAGTATCCGCCATATGTGTTTGAGTCTAACACCATGCAGGTTTTCCAAGAGGAACAAATAGAAGTGCCTTCCACTTATGTTATGTATACACTTCCAAGTGTAGAAAGAACTAAGCGTGGGGGTGACTCTCGTCGGATGATAGCTTCATTTTACCCACAATATGCTAACATTTTTGTGAAGCTTTTGCTATATATGCAGATTGTTTTGTGGGTGGATCCTCAAATTTTCAGATTGTTGATATATGGGGAGTCTATTTTGAATGTTACTCGTATGCGTCAATCAAGTGCACAATTTCAATTCTTACTTCCCTGTCTTTTTCAAGTATTCCTCTTATTCTTTTTGCAATGGTTTGAAACATTGAGGACAATGTTTGATTTAAGTGTGGGGTAGGGTATAATATGAACAAAAAAAATTGACGTATACAAAACTCCAACTTTTAGAGATTTTTGAACAATTTGGAATAAACACTAGCCTTTCTAAGTAGATGGAAATTTTTCTTGACGATGAGGTATATATTAGCTGAGTCGGGATTAGATGCCAACTAAATAGCTTGTTTAGTGTTTATCCTCTATTGTTCAGAAATAACTATGAGTTGGGGTATTAGTTTATGTAATTTGTAGAGTTTGATGCCTTTAGTTAAAAAAATAGAAGAAAAAAAATTGCTTGATAAACTCCGAAATCTATAAACTTGTGCCTTTAGGATGATACTACCAATATAAGTGGATGGAACCATCTTGGTTGTAGGAGTTGAGGAACCCATTAACTAAAAGGACATAGCTCAGGTATTAAAAATAACATGATAGTTGTTACCGTATCTCGGAATCGTCACCATATCACTTCCTGTTTTTATTTTTGCAAACTTTTTGTTTCTCTAAGTGATTTGGTGGGTCACTAACATCGAATTGTTATTATTGTTAGATGAAATAGAGTGATTGAGTTACTAAAAAAAAAAAAACCCAGACCAATTAGACCAACCGGAGTATATATGAAAAAAAAATTTAAAAAAAAAAATTGACATTTGGCTAACAATATGTGTGTGTTCTCCCTATCTCCGTCGCCTAAACAAGCGTGGAATGCATGATCCATGGGAATTACCATGTAAACTGATGAAAAGAAACATGCGCTTGGATCCAAAAGATCTAATCATGTTGTCGATTCAAAAAGAAAAAAAAAGAGAAAAGAAGAAAAAAGTGAAAAAAGAAAAAGAAAAAAAAATTATTATTATTATTGTTCAATTAATAAATCGACCGCTGGTTCCCTTGTATTTGCCAGTCGAGTTGATATAGAATTAGGATTATCGATCACTGGTTCACTTGTATATGCCAACTGAGTTGATATTAGATTTCAGACCAGTATCTCAATCCATTAGGATTCATAGGTTCATCTTGGCAGAGACGGGGGATCGGGCGAGTTAAGCTCTGCAACTCGGGCGATCAACTCGTCGAATTTTTTCTTCTCATTTTTCGTTTTTCAGCGATCAGATTCATTCACTTCAGAGGTCTTCGTCATTAATTCAGGTGGTTTCAATCTAAACTTTAATGATTGGTGTCAAATTCTTCTTCAGGTGTTAGGGTTTAGTCATTAATTCAGGTAGGTTTTCATTAGTTTTAATGGAAACTTCTTTAAACCAAGAAATGGGTTCTTCTAATCTTGATCTTAATCATTCTGTTGATCTTAACACTCCTGTTGAGGAAAGTCCTTCAGTAGATCTAATAAAAGGCACAGATGATAGATGTGCAGTATGGAAATTCTCTTTAATTGGTCGACTAGATTTAGTTCGTGTTAAATTTTCTAAAGCAGTTTTAGATCTAAAAAGTCAGTGTAAATTAGTTGGTCAGTGCAAAATGATTCCATTAGGAAAAGGATTCTTCATGATAAAGTTTGATAATGAGCAGGATCAGAGTTATATTAAAGCTAGAAAATGGGAAGTTCGTCATCAAGATTTATAGATTCGAAACTGGATACCTAATTTTCGCCCAGAATATCATCGCACTTCTTGTGCCAACATTTGGGTTCATCTTCCTGGACTGAGCTTGGAGTACTGGGATGAATAAACACTTTTCACAATTTGTGAAGCTTTGGGTACTCCTGTTAAAGTGGATGAAGCTACCTTAAATTTTGAAAGTGGTTTATATGCAAGAGTTTTAGTTAACATTGATTTGGCAAAGAAGGTACCACATAAACTTTGGATCAAAACAAAACTTGGAGGTTTTATGCAGAATGTGTTACTTACTAATCTGCCCAAATTCTGCCATCATTGCAAGATTGTAGGTCATCTTCAGTCTGAATGCAGAGTTAAGAAGGTAGCACAAGAAGCAAATAACAACAACTCTCCTCTTTTTGGTTCTACTTCAATGGAGAGTCAAGACAAATATGATTCTAGACAAGTTCATGAAGAAGAAAAAAGCATTAGTTCAACAAAGTCTACTTCACCTAAGTCTCATTCTGTAAGTAAGGGAACTACTACAGGTGAAAAATTTGATATATGTCCACCTCCCACTCAAATTCTACAGTCACCAAAATTCTTTCAACCAACAAATAATAATATTGAAATTACTTCTGGGATGTTTGGATCTCTTCCTGTAGAGAATGCTGAGGATAATACTATTAATATTCATCAAGATATGGAAATTCTAACTCCTGCAAAAGTGCTACAAATAGTTGAAGACAATACCTTGGAAAAGAGTGTAATCAAATGTATCAATGGTAAAAATGGAGCAGTATCAGAAGAAAGGGTCCAAACTACTACTTGGTCCAAATTAATTCAGAAACCTGCAACAACTAATGCATCTACTTCTTATAATGTATCAACAAATGCAGTACCTAAGGTAAATTCTCAACAAGTTCCAGTCAAATATAATTTTAGAAAGAATCAAAGCAAGGGAGGTACAAAAGGCCTCCAATCTTTATAATGAAAGTTCTATTTTGGAATCTTAGGGGCCTTAGAAGATCTAGGGCTCAAAATAAGTTGTGGTCTCTAATCAATCAATTTCATCATTCATTAGTTTTTGTAGCTGAACCTAAAGTTGCTTGTAGTGCTTCCTTCTGCAATAAATTGAATCTTCCTGGTATGCAAAATAAAGCTATTCACAATTCAGTTTCTAATAAAAAAGGTAACATATGGCTTTTTTGGAATAAAACATTGCCAGAACCAACTGTGATTTCAATGTCTAGTCAGATGATTACAGTTAGCATTGGAGGTGTTCTTGTATCTAGAATTCATGCTCATGTGGGTGTAGTCCAAAGAAGAAGATTTTTATGGAGTGAGATGGAGCAAATAAGTGAGTTAAAGCAACCTTGGCTTGCTATAGGAGATTTTAACTCTATAGTTTCTTCTGAAGAAAAGGTTGGTGGCAGAGCTGCTAATAGAAGAGTTATGCAAAAATTTAACACTTGTCTTGACAAATTGTGAATTAATACAGGCTCCAAAATCTGGTCTTCAATTTTCATGGTCTAATTGTCAACATGGCAATAAGAGAATTTGAGCAATTTAGACATAGAAGCTTATAATCATTTGTGGTTTCAAAAATATTCAGATTGGGGTTATAAAGTTGGGCTGAGAATTGCCTCTGATCATGCACCCTTGTTAAGTGGAAGTGCAAGCATTCCCAAGCCTTCAAATATTCCCTTTAAATTTCAGAAAATGTGGATAACTCATCTTGGATTCATGGAGTTGGTTTCTAAATGCTGGAATGAACAAGTTGCAGGTGATCCTTCTTTTGTCTTACTTCAAAAATTGAAAAAGTTAAAGCATATTTTGAGAGACTGGAATTGGAATGTGTTTGGCAATGTAAATGTCAAAATTAAAGAAGCTGAAGAAGAAGTTAAGAGAGCAATGGAGTTATCTGACAACAATCCTGCTGACACTGATCTGTTAAACAATTTGGTTATGGCTGAAAATACTTATAATTCCAGAGGTACAACTCAAAACTATGTTACAACAAAAAACCAGAACAAAATGGGTTAAGGAGGGGTCAACTAATACTAGCTTTTTTCATACTAATTTGAAGATTAGGCAATCAAGAAATTTCATTAGTGAGCTGGAAGATAGTAATGGAGATATAATCTAAGATCAAGAAAAGATTGCTGAAACTTTAGTAAATCATTTTGACCATAAATTTCAATTTCAAGAAGCTGAAGAAGCTGATTCTCTTCTTGATGTTATCCCAGAGGTTATTACTGAATAAGATCAACAAATGCTTAATGCAATTCCAAATACATATGAAATAAAAGAAGTTTTTTTCAGTATGGATCCTGAAAGCTCTCCAGGTCCATATGGATTTTCTAGTTGCTTTTATAGAGCTTGTTGGGACATAATTTAAGATGATGTTCTTCATGCCATTCAATTCTGCTGGAAAAGAAGATTCATACCAAATGGACTCAACTCAAATTTCCTTGTTCTACTTCCTAAAATTGAAGGTGCTAAATCTCCTAATCATTTCAGACCAATTGGTCTTAGTAATGTCAATTTCAAGATAATCACCAAAATAATCAATACAAGAATGGGTTCTCTAATGACAAAACTAATAAGTCCTCAGTAGGTGGCTTATATTAAAGGCACAAGTATACAAGAGCAAATCATCTTAGCATCTGAGTTGGTGAATGAAATGAGGAAAAAGATAAGAGTAGGAAATGTAGCATTAAAACTTGACATCTCCCAAGCATATGATTCAGTTAATTGGAACTTATTATTTCAAGTTTTATGCAAGTATGGCTTCTCCAAATCTTGGTGTCACTGGTGTTTATGGGTAAAAATCGTTTCCACCGATCTCGGTAAATTCGGTAGGTGAGTGAGAAACTGGTTTAAACCCTAAAAAAATGTGTTGCACGTGAGCACTTTATAGATTCGAGAGATCAATCTGTACAAGTCCGGCCTAAACCAAGAAATGGTCGTTCCAGACTTGCTTCGGTCACAAAGTGGAGGAGAAGGGTTGATTTGGGGAGGGAAGCAAAGAAAGGTGTTGAGACCCGAATAATGCAGGGAGAGTAGTGTCTCGACTTGTATCGAGAAAGTGAAAGCTTAGGAAGCTTGCAAGAGATGAAAGCTTTTTGGAGAGCTTGCAAAGTTGCCTTTTCTCGAGAGTGTTGTATTTTTCTCCGACCGAGACTTGTTGTCTGGTGGAAATAGGTAAGACCTATTTATACAAGTCGAGATTGAAACGTACCCTGGCCTCATGAAGGAAGAGAGTAAAGGGTTAAATAATGGGAGGAGGTGGTAACCGCATGGTGTTTATGGGTGAAAACGTTTTCACCATTATTTCCTCATTTATTTGACCGCTTTATTCCTATTCACGCTTTCTTAATGTGAGCGTAGTGTATGCGCTGCATGCTGTGACCGCCAAACCAAAACCCTAGAAAGCATCCCCAGTTTGTGTTGATGTCTCGAGTGTTGGTTGCACCTTGAGTGCAAGTGGCGCTGCTAGTGGCGCGTGTGGCATGTGCCACTGGCATGTGCGGAATGCCTTTGTTGCGGGTTGCACCTTGAGTGCAAGTGGCAATGCCAGAGCTTCTAGTGGCGTGTGTGGCATGTGCGGAATGCCTTGGTGGTAGGTTGTACGTTGAGTGTAAGTGGCAATGATAGAGCTGCTAGTGGCGTGTGTGGCAAGTGCCAATGGCGTGTGCGGAATGCCTTGGTGGTAGGTTGCACGGTTTGCAAGTTAGGCTACCAGCGTGCGTGTTTGGCATGTGTCAATGGCACGCATGGCCATTAGGGCTATGTCCTGGTAAGAAAAGCTACCAGCGATGCATGTTGGCATGTGCCAATGGCATGCGTGGCCAATTTGGGTCACGACCTGGTAGGAAAAGCTACCAGCGAGCGTGTTGGCATGTGCCAATGGCATGCGTGGCCAATTTGGGTCACGACCTGGTAGGAAAAGATACTAGCGAGCGTGTTGGCATGTACCAATGGCATGCGTGGCCAATTTGGGTCACGACCTGGTAAGAAAAGCTACCAGCGAGCGTGTTGGCATGCGTGTCCAATTTGGGTCACGGCCTGGTAGGAAAAGCTACCAGCAAGCGTGTTGGCATGTGCCAATGGCATGCGTGGCCAATTTGGGTCACGACCTGGTAGGAAAAGCTACCAGCGAGCGTGTTGGCATGTGCCAATGGCATGCGTGGCCAATTTGGGTCACGGCCTGGTAGGAAAAGCTACCAACGAGCGTGTTGGCATGTGCCAATGGCATGCGTGGCCAATTTGGGTCGCGACCTGGTAGGAAAAGCTACCAGCGAGCGTGTTGGCATGTGCCGATGGCATGCGTGGCCAATTTGGGTCGCGTCCTGGTAGGAAAAGTTACCAGCGAGCGTGTTGGCATGTGCCGATGGCATGCGTGGCCAATTTGGGTCGCGTCCTGGTAGGAAAAGTTACCAGCGAGCGTGTTGGCATGTGCCGATGGCATGCGTGGCCAATTTGGGTCGCGCCTTGGTAGGAAAAGCTACCAGCGAGCGTGTTGGCATGTGCCAATGGCATGCGTGGCCAATTTGGGTCGCTGATGAGTGCCAAATATTGCATATTTCTACATCTATTTATTGGCATTTAACTCATCTTTTGTGCTCAGAAATCAGATATTATCCCAGATTCTGTGTTTTCTTTGTTTTCAAGAATAAATATTTGTACTAATTAATTTTGTGTTTTTAGGTAATAAATAAAGTTCGGAGAAATTAAGGAGCCAAAAGAGCAGAGAATTGGAGACGAGCGTCTATGGAGCTGAAAGCCAAAGCCCGCGCGCGCAACAGTTGCAACCCAACAAGGAGAAACCCATTTACAAGACATGGGCTTGAGCCAGCCAAGACCCGGCCCATAACCCGGATCCGAGTCCGTTCTTTCCTGAGCCGTGCGATCTCGCCCAGCTGCATCCAACGCTCGCTCCAACCATCCCATCAAAGATCGCTGCTCCCGCGCCACACCGAAGACACCTATATCTTCTCCCAAACCAAACACACCCTTCTTCATTTCTCATTCTCCTTTTCTCTTTCTCCCCGACACCAGAGAGCTCTCCCATACCTCCTTCTCCCGACCTTGGAAGTGCAGCGCCACCTTCTGCTTCTCCGACCAGCCACCAACAGCCGCCCTAGTACACCATCGCCTCCTAATCTCCCTCTATCTCTTCCATAGCTTCTTCCCTAGAAGCTAAGTGAGAGATAGGAAGAGTTAGGGTTAGGGTTTTCAATATTTGGGGAAAATCAAAGTAATGGAGAATCAGAGCCGAAATAGCAGAGGAGACAACTGATTCGGTTTTGGGTGAGAGTGTATTTATTTATTTTCCAATTTGAAGTAAATTAGGGTTCGTGGGTTTGCATGTATAAATAGAATTGAGGAGTGGATGTTAGAACTCATGCCTGGACTAGCCAGAGCACAAGCTTAGTCTAATTTGTGTTTTAACTGTTTTTATCATGTTCTAATTCCATCAGCTAGGGTGTTTGATGAAACCCCTGATCATATGTTGAGTTAACTCATGTTCAAAATTTGTGTTTTTCTTTGTGCTTAATTGAAATGAGTAATTGTATCTTTGTATTGATCAAATGAACTTGTGATAGTTTGTACTGTAAGAAGACAAGCTATACTAGGGGTAAATTAGTGAGATCAGTTGAATTACTTTAGGAGTAATTAGTTAGATAACAATCGAATGATCCTGTGATAGAGTGTACTGTAAGAAGACACTCTATACTAGGGGAGAATTAGTGAGTTAGTTAAGTAAATATCCATCTGAGACCTTCAAGGGAAGGTACAAGACACAATGAGATATTGTTTTGCTTTAGCATAAGAATTAGAGGGTTGATTCAATCACCCTAGCACTCTCAGTCATCTGTTTACAACACTCTTGCTCGTTTGATACCTTAGCTTAGAGACACAACTCCAAAGAAGTCGTATCGACAAAACAACCCCAAATTTGTGTTACCTTGTCTAGAAATCGGTTAGTGAACCACTAAGATCAACACCACAGCAACCCATTTCCCCGAGGATCGACCCGTATTTGCCCTGTTTTACATTGTAGACACCGTGCACTTGCGGTTTATAATATTGTAGGTTTCTCAGCCTACTAGTCGCGTCCTGGTAGGAAAAGCTACCAGCGAGCGTGTTGGCATGTGCCAATGGCATGCGTGGCCAATTTGGGTCGCGTCTTGGTAGGAAAAGTTACCAGCGAGTGTGTTGGCATGTGCCAATGGCATGCGTGGCCAATTTGGGTCGCGTCCTGGTAGGAAAAGCTACCAGCGAGCGTGTTGGCATGTGCCAATGGCATGCGTGGCCAATTTGGCCTAGGTTGCATAGTTTGCAAGCCTAGGTGCGGGCGCCATTTTGGCATGGCGTGGATAGGGCCAAGGTAAGGGTGCTTGGCTTGGCGTGGCGTGACTAGCGTAGCTAGGGCCAAGGCAGAGTGCTTGGCTTGGCGTGGCGTGGCGTGACTAGCGTAGCTAGGGCCAAGGCAGAGTACATTTGGCATGGCGCGGCTAGCTCGGGCTAAGTGTGGCTGGCATGATTTGCCATTGGCACAGAGGTGCGGCTAGCATGGTTGGCATGCTTTGGCGCGTTTGGTGTGACTAGCATAGCTAGGGCCACGGCAGAGTGCGTTTTGCATGGTGCGGCTAGCTTGGGCTAGGTGTGGCTGGCATGATTTGCCATTGGCACGGAGGTGCGGCTAGCATGGTTGGCACGTTTTGGTGTGGCTGGCATGATTTTCCATTGGCACAGAGGTGCGGCTAGCTTGGGCTAGGTGTGGCTGGCATGATTTTCCATTGGCACGGAGGTGCGGCTAGCATGGTTGGCATGCTTTGGCGCGTTTGGTATGGCTGGCATGATTTGCCATTGGTATAGAGGTGCGGCTAGCTTGGGCTAGGTGTGGCTGGCATGATTTTCTATTGGCACGGAGGTGCGGCTAGCATGGTTGGCATGCTTTGGCGCGTTTTGGTGTGACTAGCATAGCTAGGGCCAAGGCAGAGTGCATTTGGCATGGCATGGCTAGCTTGGGCTAGGTGTGGCTGGCATGATTTGCCATTGGCACGGAGGGGAATTAGGGTTTTGTTCGTTGTAACCCTAATTTGAAAAAAAATACCCCCTATTAATTACTGACTATATGCATTAAATGTTCTAATAAATGTGTCACCGGTGACATTAGGTTATTTGGGGTTTTACGATTTTACCCTTTGTTTAAAAACCACCATCAACATTAAGTCCCCGCTTAGCTCGGAACATGAGCTTTCTTGCGAGGTAAGCATAAGATGGTGACAAGAAACAATTAATAAAACACATCATTGTTCATCTCCAAATGGATTGATTAACAGATTTGAGTGAGGGGTGTAGTGTGGGAAATCCTGCAACTACATATGCGCTAGAAACGAGGGACGAATAAGATTGAAGATTGAAGAGTACAATTAAAATCGCTTAAATCAAGAAAATGAGAAAGGAAAAGGTTAAATCGGATGAGATAGAAGAATTAAGAAGCAAGGAACATAGTGAAGAAATGGAATACAATTCAATTACAAAAGCAATGGTTAATGAATTCCATGAAAATATTAGAGGAAGGATACATAAACGAGATTTGAAGGAAAAAAGATTATAGATGAGGAGAAGACATCGTCTTTGAAGGAATGGGAAAAAGAAAATAACATTCACGGCCACGGAAGTTCCTAGAGAAAGTTTGAATCATACATCTCCATTAGTGATCACGATAAATGCAAGCAAAAAAAGAGAAGAATCGACAAAGGTAGCGGAAGAATGGGAAATAAATAGAACTTTGGTGGAAGAAGTTTGGTGAGTATCATGTTTTACCATACTTACAAAAAAATTAGGATATAAAGATGAAGAAATGAGTTCTCAAGATATAATATTCATGGTTTTGGAAAATCTATACAGTACCAAAAGGGAGATGAAATTGCGAATTTTACTTGGAGAAATTGAAACACAAGTGACATTAAGTGTAGTGGATATGGAATCGCCATACAACATATTGTTAGGGAGACCTTGGGTACATGCGATTAAGGCGGTAGCATGATGCATCAATTTCCATCAAGTGGAATCGGTGAGATCGGAGGAGACATTGATAAAGGAAGAATATATTATCAAATCGAGGTAAAGCATTATGAAGGGCAAATGAAGAAGCGAAAAGATCGCAGGGGAAGATGATAAAAGCGGCTAAGAAAGAAGAGGAATTTAGAATTTACATGATAAGAGCAAAAGAAGGAAAATGAATACCGGCGAAATCATGGGAGGAGGGAGTGAGTTCGCGAAGGAAATAAGAGGACCAACTCATGGGAGAGCCGAAGTCTAGCTATGTCGCACGTAACAAACAAAAGAAGTGAATGTTGGAACCAGGAGGAGCCTAAAATCTTAAAAATTGGGACTAAAATGGAAGTGGATGAAGAGAAAAGAACTGTTGAGTTGTTGCGAGATTATAAAGACATTTTCGCATGGGATATGGATGAAATGCCCGGTATAGATCCATCTCGTGGCTTGCCATAAATTGGAAATTGACAAGAATGTAAAACCCTTTAAACAAAGAATTAGAAAGATCGCGACGGCATATCATCCTCAAATAGAAGAAGAATTGCGAGAAAATGTTGATTTGGGGAATTATTAGACAAGCAAAATATCCCGAATGGATAGCAAATATGGTTATAGTTCCAAAGAAGAAAAAGGAATAAGAATTTGTATAGATTTTACTTGATCTAAATAAAGCCTGTCCTAAAGATAGTTTCCCTTTACCGAGATATTCCACAAATGGTTGAAGCAACGGCGGGAAATGAAAGGATATCTTCTCTTGATGGATACAAGGGTTACAATCAAATTCCTCTCGCGAAGAAGACCAAGAACATCTTGCTTTCTTTGCTCCAAGAGGATTGTCTTGTTATACAAAAATGCCATTTGGTACGCGAAAATGGTGCGACATACCAAAGGATGGTGGAGAAGGTGTTCGCGAGATGGATACATAAAACATTGGAGGTATATGTTGATGATATGTTAATAAAAAGTAGAAAAGCAAAAGACCACGTACAGGATTTTAAAGAAATTTTTGAACAAATGCGGCAATTTAATATCAAAGTAAATCCAGAAAAATGCACCTTTGGGGTCGCCTCTGGAAAATTTTTAGGGTACATTGTATCCAAAGAAGGAATTCAAGTCGACCCAGAAAAAGTACGTACTATGGATGTAGATCATATTGATCGAACCATGTAAAAAATCCTTGTGTCAATTTATATTTCTAGCACTTATATTTGAAATTTAGGTGATTAATAAGATTTAGATCTACAAAATATTATGAGGGGTGTAGTGTAGGATTTCCTGCAACTACATATGCGCTAGATCATATTGATCCCTGTTTCTAGCGCATATGTAGTTGCAGGATTTCCCACACTACACCCCTCACTCAAATCTGTTTAATCAATCCATTTGGAGATGATCAATGATGTGTTTTATTAATTGTTTCTTGAAAGGTTTACAAAGAAATGTAGAGCAAATCTAAAGAAATTACAATCTCTCTTTCGTTTCTCTCTCCTAATGACTTGTTTCACCATTCAAAAAGCCCTCCCCCACAACAGACTTACTCGACCCTTTATATAGGGTATTACATAGTGGGTGTGACTATCTTGTCCCTTATTTTCGAAGCGTCTCGCGAATGCTCGCGGATGTATAACTGTTTGTCTTCGCGACACTCTTAAATCTCGCCAAGTTTTCACACTTTCCTCATGTTCTAACTGTCGTCATTTATTACGTCGTTTATTTACCTCCATGCGACTCCTTCGCGATGCAGTTGTTTATTAATCTCGCAGTATTAGTGTTGCGATATTCTCGGTCCTACATCTTGCCTCTTTTCATGTCTTCTCTGCGAAGGAGAGAATGTCATGAGAACCAATGTTTTTAAAGTGCCCTTTATATTTATCTTGCGATTGTTCATTTTCACTTGTTTTGTTTATGTACGGAATTTATTACAGGTGTTTCTACTTCCATTCTTTTCTTGACACGTCTCTTTCAACCGATTATTCTTAACCATTCACGTCCCATCTCACATTAAATGCATTTGTTTTCTCGAGAACTCTCTTCTCTATATATAGTTTTCTCCTTTTCTCTTCTTCTCTTTTATTTTCCCTACAGCGTAACTTTTCTTCACCTTTCTCCTTCCGCAATTTGCGCTTCTGCCATCGCTTCCTTTTCAATTCTTCACTTCTCCTTTCATTCCCTATACTACGATAATGGCTTCACTTGGTCGCATTACCTCGCTCCTCATTTTATCGATGTTCAAAGAAATTACGGGAAAAGGGTTTCACTTTATCTACCATTCCACATCAAGAATCCTCATCTATGCTTTTCGCAAAAATTGTTTCCGATCATCAATGTGATGATCGAAAATTATAGTCTCGCTAGGTCAACTCCTCGCAGGGGCTCCCATTCCTTTGTATAATCCCGAAATACCATTATTTTATGAGATTCTTGCTCACGAGAAATTCTCGCGGGCTATTTATCAATTGAACGGCGATTGTATTTTTGATGCTTCGAATTCGCCTCTCGTGGTGCGGTAAAAGGATCTTTATATCGACAATGTTAGAAATCCCCATTTGCGAATATACCAATAGTTGCCGAGAAGTATACTGTGGATAATTTCTTTGCAAATTATTCAGTCATAACTATGAGAAACGATAAATCTCGCTGGGGTGTTCGATTGAAGAAAAATGATAACGTTGATGCTGACAAATGGGTTGTTAGCTTCGCTAGGGAGGTTCATCTCGCGATCGTCTGATAAATGCAAGCACTTTTTCAACATCCTTAGAAAGGGATCGAAGTTTAAATGGACAGATGAGTGTGAGAAAGCCTTGCAAGGAATAAAAGAACATTTAATGGACATATCAATTTTGCAAAAAGCGGAAGAAGGATAAGAATTGTTGATCTATCTTGCGACAACTTCGCATGCATTAAGCGGTGTTACTACGAGTGGACGGGGGAGTAGAAAAACCAATTTATTACATCAGCAAAACTTTCAACGCTGCGGAAAGAAATTACTCAAAAATTGAAAAACTAATCTTAGCATTAGTTTATGCAACATTTAAGCTTCGTATATATTTTCAAGCGCATGTTGTCAAGGTGGTGACAGAAGTACCGATAGAATCAGTGATGAAGAATTCAAAGAGGTCGGGAAGGGTTGAGATGGAATGCTCAAATAAGTCATTGCAAACTCAAATATGAAATACTATCTTCGCCAAAATCACGGGTTGTCGCAGACTTTTTAGCGAGAATTCCCTTTGGAAGAAGATGAATCGGTAGAAGAAATGATGGATGTTGAGGAAGAACATGGAGATCCGAAAGATTTGTTAACGGAGCCGAATAAATGGGAAATATTGGTAGATGGGTCATCAAATGGAGAAGGAAATGGAATAGGAATTGTTGTGATATCGCCGCAGGGTAATAAAATAGCTCTTTCTTTGCATTAGAGTTTGCATCAACAAATAATGAAAAGAATATGAAGCTATAATACATGCCTTGCGATTTGCAATAGAAATGAAGCTGGAGAATGTAAGGATTACTAGTGATTCACAATTGGCAATTCGCCAGATAAAATAAGAATATGCTATAAACGAATTATCTTTGCAAAAATATAAAAAACTTGTTGACGAGTTGTCGACGCAGATACCAAGAATAAAGTGGAGACATATATCAAGGAGAAATAATAGACTCGCAGACGCTTTTGCTTTTATATCAAGTATGATGACAGATCCGGTTGCGAGAAATATTAAAATACAAACACTTTCGATGCCGTCAATTGACAAAGAAGAAGAACAAGAAACCGATGTAATGGCAGTAGAAGATGGAACACAAACACTCTGCGAAGAAGATTGGAGAACGGAGCTTCATGCATATTTGATGACAGGAGAAACACCAAGAAATAGATTAGAGACACACAAATTAAAAAGCCGAGCAACAAATTATGAATTAAGAGATGGAGTGCTATACCGAAGATCTTTTAACGGGCCTTCGCTTAGATGTTTAACAAGAAAGGAAGGAGAAATCATATTGAAGATGTTGCATAGTGGGGATCTTTTGGTAATCACAGCGGAGGAAGATCTTTAGCATATAAAGCAAAAATGCAGGGTTATTATTGGCCATATATGCATGAGGACGCGAAACAAGTATCAAGGCGTTGCGAGGATTGCCAAAGGCATGGGAAGAAAATACATGCACCGGGGAGCTCCCGTTAAATTCTTCAACAAGTGTTTGGCCATTTGGAAAGTGGGGATTAGACATTGTAGGGCCATTTTTACCAGGAACGGGACAGAGAAGATATTTGATTGTCTCTACAGATTATTTCACAAAATGGGCAGAGGTGAAAGCGGTACAACATATTCGCGATAAGGATGTTTTTACTTTTATATTTGAGAACATTATATGCAGATTTGGAGTTCCAGCACAGTTGGTATCTGACAATGGGAAGCAGTTCGAAGGACAAAATATAGAATTGCTGCTTAATGCATTTCAAATACGATGTGGGAAATCAACTCCTCTATACCCACAAAGCTAATGGTCGATGCGGTGACGACAAATAAAACAATCGCAGACATATTGAAGAAAAAGTTAGAAGGATACAATAAAGGATGGTGCGAACAAGTACCCAATGCGGTATGGGCTTATAATACAACTAGAAGAGAAGCTACAAGCATGTCCCCTTTTGTTTAACATATGGAGTTGAAGCGGTACTCCAATGTGTAGTGAAAATTCCAACTACAAAGAAAGAAGCTTGGGAGAAAAATCTTAGTGCGGGTAACATCTTAATCAAGTTAGATGAATTAGAAGAAAAAGAGAGAGAGCACTACAAACATATGGAGAATTACCAGCGAAGATTGGTGGAAGAGAATATAACAAGCGCGTCAAGATACGTGAATTTCAGCCGGTGATTTGGTCTTTGGAGAAACACCTATATATCAATGAAAAATGGTGGCAAAATGGGCAAGAAAATGGGATGAACCTTATATTATCAAGGAGATAGTTGGCACGAGGGCATATAAATTAATGGATCCTGAAGGCAAAGATGTAGGGCAAAAATTAGATAGGCCGTGGAATAGGTTATATCTCAAGAAATATTATCCATAGAAAATGGGAAAAATAGAATGAGTTGGTAATGTAATGTTTTGGCGACAAAACGATTGCGAGATCGATGGGAATAAAGCGAGATTGTGCGAAAACCTTCGCAGACAAATGATCGAATAAATTGATAAAATGAATGAGTGAGTGAATGGGACAAACCTTTATGGCGTACACCCTAGTTCGCGAATGATACTTCGCAAGAGGCAAATGTAAGACCTAAAGTACGTCATATAAGGGGTATCTCTTAACATGACTCGGGTGGAAGGTTATACCGCTCCGGAAACCGGGTCATGGAGATTTGGGCCCATGAAAGCCTATCCGGGGGAGATACCTTGGATTTCCAACTATATATATAAGGTTATACCCGGTTGGACGCCCGAGGGTCTCTTCCAAGGAGTCGTGTATGACCAAGGCGCCGAGGTACACGGTTGAGTCAAGAGTGCGGGGGAGCATGGAACTTCCTTACCACTCTTGACAAGTCTTGGCACATCCGCACTCGTCCCGAAGAAAACTCCACTTAGGTGCGGTCTCGTAACCATAAACCATATAGGTATAAGGGATAAGAGGTCAAAACTCAGTTGTTGTTAAGACCAGGATGGGAGGAGCTAGTCTTGACGAACGCCTCCTTGAAGGGCAATCAGGGGGAAGATAAGGCGGCACCCTCCATTAGGGGAGTGATAAGTGTCAAAAGACTAGAAATGTCATGAGGCTTTATTCTCGCAAGAGAATTTAGGCTTGTCATATTTGTGCAAATGATCCTGCGAGAGGCAATAATACTAACGCGAGGGTAAGATGAGATCAATGGGTTTTTACATGAAAATGTAAGAACGTCCTGCGATTTCATCGCAAAGACGACAATGTCGCGGGATTTTATGGTCGCAAGAACATATAAACCTGTCATATTGTCGCAAATACAATATCCTGCAGAGGCAAAAATACTTAAGAAATGATAAGACAAGATCAATGGGTCATTACATGAAAATGTAAAGACGTCCTGCGACCTTGTCGCAATGAGGGGTGGCAAAATAAGACCTTTACTTAGGAAGGCAAAATAAGACCACACAAATAATGATAAGGCAAGATCAATGGGTCATTACATGAAAATGTAGAGACATCCTGTAATCTTGTCGCAATAACGGAATTCAAGAAAGATCTTTAAACATTTTTGATATGGGCAATCGAGATCTTTCTATCGCGAGAAAGATTACAACAAAAGGTTTACTGGAAAATAAAGGGATTACTTGATAAGGTGGCGAGATGAGTTCTTATAATAAGAAAGAAATAGAAACTAATTCATCCAAAACCAGTCTTAGTACTTTGCAATCAAAAAGAAAAATTCAACAAAGTTACAAAGAAACTTAATTCTCTACATCAACTTGCTCATTTGAAGGAGATGGTAAAGATTCTTCAACAATCTTATCAGCCTTCACCTCTTGATTGAAGGGTTTTCATCGTAAATTCTTTCACACGGTTCCCTTATTGATAACTTCATTATTAGCGAGGTCTTCGCATGAGCTTTCATAATCATAATCACTTGTCGGGAGAGTTGGGTACTTCATCATCTTCAACATCCAATGGCTCAACATAGACAGGATCAAGGGATTTAGAAAGTAAGATATTATTCACAAGAACTTCGCTTTGGGAGGAAATTGACGAAGACGTGCTTTTTGTTGATTTCTACCTGGATATCTTTAAGATGATTAAG
Organism: Papaver armeniacum; assembly: GCA_023531295.1. Lineage (NCBI taxonomy): Eukaryota > Viridiplantae > Streptophyta > Magnoliopsida > Ranunculales > Papaveraceae > Papaver > Papaver armeniacum. The sequence goes on from JAJJWW010014796.1 coordinate 44,526, forward strand.
GTAGTTAAACCTCCTTCTAGCTCGGTCGCGAGATTGGGCAAGAGAAGCAACTAGCGTTGCATTTTCCTTACAAATTTTAGCATGCGCCGCTTCCAAAGTAGATAGAGAAGAGTGAAGATTTTTCTCGCATTCTCGTAAGAGTAAAGGAAGACATTAAAATTATAAGATGCAAAATGGTATATAATGGAAAAGAAAAAATTAGAAAAGAAAAATAATGGAAAAGGCAGTCAAATTTTATGACTACCTTCCTTCTGCGAGACAAGATATTGAGTAAGGGCCAAGCAGTTATTTCCCAGATTTTCCATGGCATTATCAAAACCATCACCAACAAGACCTTTTAACCGCGACCGCAAACTCTTTTCGTTAGAAATCAATAACTTATTTTGATTCGCAAGGGAAGAATGGGATTCTTTTAACTTGGTATAATCATCCTTGAGTTGGTTGGCTTTCACACTTAGATTTATTCTATTACGAATAAGTTTATCTCTTTCGGTGGTAGTATCTTCAAGTTTATTTTTCAAAAGGCGAGATAGATTGTTCTTGCTCATTCAATGATTTTTACAAGCATCAAGTTGTTGTGAGGATATTGCCACCTTATCCAATAAAGCTCGCCTCTCAAGAGATAAAGTTCCGTTTTCATCGATAAGGTTTCCAACTCCAAATTAGATTTATTCAAAGAATATGAGAGACGCGACACTTCACTACTTAATAATTCTTGGTTTTGAACTAAGCGAGATGTTTTCTTGGGAAAGGTTATTTATTTGGTCCACGAGAAAACGTATGAAGATTATCTAAACGATTATACTGTTCCATCCAGGCGTCTCTTTCCGTTCGAGTCTCTTCCACAATAGATTCCAGTTGATATATCTCCATCTTACGTTTCTGGTGCAAAACTTGAGAGGCGAACCAAGTTTCAAAAAAAAAGGGGGGAAGGAGAGATACCTTTTAATTCTTCATTCTTCTGCCAAGATTATCGCGATCCAACAAAGTATTATGAAGATTATTCTTCAAAGTCTTAATTTCTTGTTCCAAGGATGCTTGCGATATCGTATCGGAACCAAAGAATTTACCCAAAGACTAAACGCTAGATTTGGTGGGATCGGTGGAGGCTTTTTTTAATATCATTCATGGTATGCGATAAAATTTTAAAAGCTATGTCTATCCCTTCCAAATTTTCTTTGCTAAGAGAGATAGATTTTGAGGAAGAAGAAATGGTAGAGGAAGAAGGAAAAGTTGAGTCACCCATAGTTATAAGACCGCTTGATTGGAGAGACACGATCAATAGGTGGAGGCGAGGTAAAAGTAAAAGTAGGAATAGGCATGTCTTGAAGAATTTCACTGAGAAAATTCGGGGATTGATTTATCCTCGGTGACATGTGAGAAGAGAATGGTACATTATCTTGAGAAGAAGAAATGGGATTATCTTGCGAAGAAGTCTAAGTAGGAGATTTGCCTTGCGAAGACACCGTAAGGGAAAGAAGAATGCTTGAATCCGAAAAAAGGAATAGTTGGAGCACGCAGAGGCATCTAATGTATTATGGCGAGACCTTTTGGGAGATCTGTCATCATTCTTATTATCTGCGAATAATAAACCAACTAAGAAACGAGAGGCAATAAAATTGCTATTAAAGGAATAAATATCTCTAAAAATACCTTACTACTCGCGGGTTGTTTTTTGGAAGCCGAGACTTCGATTGCGAAGAAGATTTCAAGGGTTGCGAACCGGTGGGGATGTTAGGGTTCACCACGGTATATTTAGAGTTGGGTTTGTTCTTCTTTGAAACAAAATGGCGAAAGAAATATCAAAAGAAGAACAAAATCAAGATGAAGTAATTGCAATAAGGAAATCAATCAAGAGAATAATCAAATCAATGAAAATAACGAACCTGGATGCCATGAAAACGATAATGTAAAAGATAATAAAAAGAAGAGGATGAAGATAAATAGCGAAGGAAATAGTTGCAGGCGATGAAGAAGATATAGAAGAAGAGAAGGAATGGTTTTAACGAAGGAAAGTTCTCCCTTAAATAGAAGAAAAGGGTGACCAGGATAACATTAAATATCTGGTAAAAGAGTAATTTTAGACACGTGTAAACGGTCATCCCAAGATTCAAGGAATCAAATTTCTGTGGGAAATTGAAGATATATTACTTCTTGTTTACTTCGCAAAGCTTGAACTTCGCAAAAGAATAGAGGCAAGTACGTACTTTTAAGTCCAAGTATTCTTTCGCTCGTTCCTTCATCAACAAATGTCAAAGATCACCACAAGTAACAAATTTTTCCTTAAAAATCGCTCCAAGCGATATTCAAGGAAAAAGAGGCAAGATGTAGGACGAGGAATATCGCGACAACAATACTTCGCGAGATTAATAAACAATTTGCATCATGAAGGAGTCGCATGAAGGTAAATAAATGACGTAATAGATGACGACAATCGGGAACATGAGGAAAGTGTGAAAGACTTGGTGAGATTTAAGAGTGTCGCGAAGGCAAAATGATCGTATATTCGCGAGCGATCGCGAGACGTTCGAAAATAAGGGACAGTATAGTTGTCACCCACTATGTAATACCCTATATAAAGGGTCGAGTAAGTCTGTCATAGAAGAGGTCTTTTTTGAATTGTGAAACAAGATCTCCAAATGGATTGATTCGAATTTGAGTGAGGGTGTAACAAATCGTAAAGAGAATTGAGGAGGCTTGTCGACCTTTTTATAAATAGGATTTGGAATCCTTGCCTCTGGCAGTTTTGCACAACGGGAGGCTGGCACAATTGGGAAGTCAGCGTCATTGAGAGACGGGAAGATGGGCGGCATTGAGAAGTTGACACGAGTTGGGAAACGGAGCGTGCTAGCTGGAGGGTCCGGCGCAAGGTGGGGAAGCTGAGCGTGTTAGCTGGCGTGACTTGGGCGACGTTGGGAAGTTGGGCGCAATTGGTGGGACCGGTGCAACTTGGGCGATGTTGGGAAGTTGGGCGCCCTTGTGGGCCCGTTCCTTATATGCACGATTTTTGGTATAGGGAAATCCTTCCCTATTTCAGAATCTCCACGCCCATATAAAATCCCTTTCTCTCATCTTTGTTCTTTCATCTTTTCATACTAGCGGCAGAGTCATAAAGAAAAACCGGCTTCCAGGTATGTCTTCCAGTACTTCTCTTGTTCCCCTTTTCATGTAGGTGCAAACCCTAAAAGTAGGCGTTTTTTTTTCATAATCCTTGCAATGATATTGCGCATATGATTTCTTGGCGTGCTTCTTGTAGAAAATATTGTATATATGCACCCAAGGGAAATACTGTATATATGATTCGAACCCGTAGAAAAACGCTCCATAATTTTGAACCCGAAGAAGGATACTGCAGACGCACTTGAGACCGTATAAAATACTGCGTATATAATTTTGAACCCTGAAGAAAATACTGGGTGTGAATTTTCGAACCCGTAGAGAATATTGTATATGTGCTTCATATGACTTCGAACCCATAGGAAATATTGCATATATGAATTTCGGACCTGAAGAAAATACTGCGTGGGCAGTTTTGAACCCGTAGAAAAATGCTCCATATATAATTTTGAACCCGAAGAAGGATACCATAGACGCATTCGAGCCCGTAGAGAATACTGCGTATATAATTTTGAACCCTGAAGAAAATACTGCGTGTGCAGTTTTGAACCCGTAGAGAATACACCCTCCTTTTTTTTTGTTTTCCAAGTTTTCCTTTTGTTGGGTACGGTTATGTGTCAGGGAGATAATTTCGTCTTTCTCTGTGTGCAAATATCTTGTTACTAAGTTGTTATGAAGAAATCCGACAAGATGTTACCTGAACAAAATTTCGCCTCATCGAAGGACGTTCATAGTTCCATACCAAACACGGATGATGAATTCTTTGCTAAACCCCTCGCCCCTTCTCGGAAGAATCACCCAGGTTTCGTGCCAATTTTGTTAACCGGTGGTGAAGATGAAAAGAAAACACGTTCAGTTCGCCCAAAGAACACCATATGGTTCTGTCTTCATAAAGGGGTATATTCTTCTTCCAACATTGATTTCAGGATGTGTCAAAGCCCATTCCGTTCTTTTGATAGATGGGTTGAGTTCATAGTGAGTAAGGAGCACATAAATACCAACTTGACTCGAGCGCAGATTATTGATCTTTGTCGAGCTTGAAGAAATCTCCAGATTAGGAAGGATATCTCGGGCTTGGTTGCTTTCATCTCTCCAGATGGTGTTCGGACACCCATAAGATCATATGTAGATGGGGTGAAATAACTTTCTCCTTGGAGAGTGTGGCTCTCTTGTTGAATCTTCCAGTGCTTAGGGAATCTTAATATCCGGTTTGTCGAAGGTGAGGAGAAGATGCGGGGTGACCTTGCCGCTAAGTTGGGAGATTTCGCTCGAAAAGACTCCACTGCGAAGTCGAAGGATTCCGTCCGGAAAGAGGATGAAAGGTGCTTTTACATCTGGTGGATATCTCAATGGTTTCCGGACGAGCTGGAACCTAAATAGAAAAGCCGTGATCTTCATGTTGCAGCGTTTTTGGCTCTCTGGTTGTCTAGAGACATTTTCAATGACGGTTCTGGCAAGAAGGAAATAAGACCAGAGTTGCTAGTGATTGCTGTGAAGTTGGCAAAAGGTGAATTTCTTCCCATTGGCAAGCTATTCCTTGGTTCCCTGTATGTGCATCTGGATCACCTAGTTGCGAACATGCGAGTTTCGAATGGTTTCATGAAAGTGGATTCATATGTGCACGTTGCTTTTCTGCAAGCCTGGTTATGGGAGCATTTTGACAAGTACGTTCCGAAACCGTTGCCTTCGATTCCCGCGAGTTGGGGCGTCTCCCGAATTCTTCGATGGGTGAACAGGCGTCCAAGAGTTGGCATGAGCTTGGTTAGTCTTCTCGATAAGTCGCATGAAATCAGTTTTCGCCCATGGGAGCCGGTCCATAGGTCGGTGACTCGAATTGACACCTTTGCTTCTGCTCCGATCATGTCTTTATCTTCTGACGGCAATTTGAGTGTTGGTGAAAACTTGTTTATTCAAAGCTGCATGTCCCGGCTATATGCCGTCTTTTCTTCATGGGGTCTTTAGAATAGCTACTTACAATATTGACCGTCCGCTGCGTCACATGGGTTTCGATCAAGGGTTGCCTCTTGCTTACCAGGTGGTGGTTCCTAAGGATTCATTGCATGCCGCCCTCAATGCCGCCCTTGAGCGGGTATCCGCCTTCCCTTCTTTCAAACGGGAAGAGTAACTTCGACGACTTTCGGCTATAATGAGTTCGCACGATGAGTTCATTATGATCCAAGATTTTGTAAATAACGTGGTGGAGAATGTTCGTTGTAAACCTTCCCCAGCAGTTTTGAAGAAGTATCCAATGTTGAGAGATCACAAGCGAAAGTTGCCTGGCAACTCGGAAAGTCCCCAGGCAAAGGAACAGTGAACGAAGAATCGTGATGGCGGGTTCCGGGCGGTTTCAAAAGATCCTCCCGCAGCTCTCGTGTATTTCAGTTCTTCCAATAACCAGGTATGTGTCGCCTCCTTGTTGGTTTGTCTCAAAACACGTGAATTTCTGCTGAAAACATGTGTCTTGTTTCTTCCAGGGCTTCGGTAGTGTTAATGCTTTCGCTGCCGTTACACGTTGCCAGGAGACGTCAATTTCTTCGAAGAATTCCGGCGGCACTGAGCCTTCTCATAGCGGTGATGATTCAGAGAAAGAAGAAAGTTCGACAAGTGAGAGTGATTCCTCTGGCAACACTGGTTCTTTTTCGGGAAGTGTTTCGGTGAGTTTCGCGCTTCTTTTTCTTTCTTCTTTCGTTTCTTCTTTTGAAAAATGTCTAACTCAAGTTCGCAGGAGGAATCCGGTTCGGAGGACGATTCTGGGGTGGAGCCACACGAAAACTTGCCTTTGGTGACCACCACCGGTGACTTGGAGATGGGGGTTAGCCAATTGCCGGGCACAGATGTGGTTCAAACGGTGGATGATTCTCGATGGTTCTTTGTCGTAGACATGGAAAAGGACCCTTTGCGAGTCGTGAGGCCGAGTTGCGGGCGCCATTTTCGATCCCGTACTTGGTTCCTTATCCAGTCATGTCTTGGTTGGCGGTTTCAGCGTCTTTGGCTAAGTATGAGGCGTTGTACACCAGAATATGGGAGAAGTATGGACATATGGCCACAACCAAGAAGGTCACTAGTCGATTTGCGTTGGTTAAGCGTGTGGAAGAGGCTTTATCTTCCATCGAAGACATGCGTGAGGTGACTGGCCACACCGTTTCTGAAGACGTTATTGCCGACTGGGAGCACCATCGCGACGTGTGTGTAGAAAAGGAGTTTAACGCTTCGTGGTTTGTCGAAGGCCTTGCTGAGATCCAGAAGTCGAAAAATGCAGCAATCGAAAGCCTTTCTGCAGAGGAGATTGCACGACAGGAGGTAGAACTCGAAAAGCTTTCCAAGATGTTAACTATAAAGAGAGCGGCTCTTGAAGATGCAAAGTTGACTTTCTCCAAGAAGAGCAGACCTCTGTTGGATGATTTTGCTTGAATGTTTCTCTCGTTAAACTTTCATTTAGGTTCTTCTTCTTTTTTTTTTTTGAAAAATATCTTTGGATGTCCGGTTCAAAGTTGGTTGGTTTTGATAGACAGCTGGTAGCTTTTGAGGATATTGGATTATTTCTGGAATGAATGGTTTTGATAATATAACTCTGATTATGTTTTGTGAAAGGAATATTGCTTTTATGAAAGTGTGTGCTAGCAATAGGCACAAGACGCAGTAGTATGACGGTTTTATTAAGAACCTAAAAACAGATTGTATATCTTGCCAAAGTGTAAATTTACTCACTCCATAGGTTTTTGCGAACACGCCCTCTCCATGTAAAAGGCGGCTTTCTTTGGTAGCATCTTGACAAGTCCCCAATCATTGGTAGCATCTTGCCGAGTCCCGGTTTTTCGGTGTAGTTTTTACAATCGGTAACCGGGTTATACGGAAGTTGAGTCGGATTGAGTCGCCTTCCCTACCATCTTGACATCGGGTCGAAGAACGAGATCAATGATCGACATTGTAGCCGATAGATCAAACCTCCCATTGTGGTCGCCAATTGTTTATGGGTAAAAATCGTTTCCACCGATTTCGGTAAATTCGGTAGGTGAGTGAGAAACTGGTTTAAACCCTAAACAAATGTCTTTGCACGTGAGCACTTTATAGATTCGAGAGATCAATCTGTACAAGTCCGGCCTAAACCAAGAAATGGCCGTTCCAGACTTGCTTCGGTCACAAAGTGGAGGAGAAGGGTTGATTTGGGGAGGGAAGCAAAGAAAGGTGTTGAGACCAGAATAATTTTGGGAGAGTAGTGTCTCGACTTGTATCAGAAAGTGAAAGCTTAGGAAGCTTGCAAGAGATGAAAGCTTTTTGGAGAGCTTGCAAAGTTTCCTTTTCGAGAGTGTTGTATTTTCTCCTGACCGAGACTTGTTGTCTGGTGGAAATAGGTAAGACCTATTTATACAAGTCGAGATTGAAACGTACCCTGGCCTCATGAAGGAAGAGAGTAAAGGGTGAAATAATGGGAGGAGGAGGTAACCGCATGGTTTTTATGGGTGAAAACGTTTTCACCATTATTTCCTCATTTATTTGACCGCTTTATTCCTATTCACGCTTTCTTAATGTGAGCGTAGTGTACGCTGCATGCTGTGACCGCCAAACCAAAACCCTAGAAAGCATCCCCTAGTTTGTGTTGATGTCTCGAGTGTTGGTTGCACCTTGAGTGCAAGTGGCGCAGCTAGTGGCGCGTGTGGCATGTGCCACTGGCATGTGCGGAATGCCTTTGTTGCGGGTTGCACCTTGAGTGCAAGTGGCAATGCCAGAGCTGCTAGTGGCGTGTGTGGCATGTGCCAAAGGAATGTGCGGAATGCCTTGGTGGTAGGTTGTACGTTGAGTGTAAGTGGCAATGCTAGAGCTGCTAGTGGCGTGTGTAGCAAGTGCCAATGGCGTGTGCGGAATTCCTTGGTGGTAGGTTGCACGGTTTGCAAGTTAGGCTACCAGCGTGCGTGTTTGGCATGTGTCAATGGCACGCATGGCCATTAGGGCTATGTCCTGGTAAGAAAAGCTACCAGTGATGCATGTTGGCATGTGCCAATGGCATGCGTGGCCAATTTGGGTCACGAATTTAGGAAAAGCTACACGACGAGCGTGTTGGCATGTGCCAATGGCATGCGTGGCCAATTTGGGTCACGGCCTGGTAGGAAAAGCTACCAGCGAGCGTGTTGGCATGTGCCAATGGCATGCGTGGCCAATTTGGGTCACGGCCTGGTAGGAAAAGCTACCAGCGAGCGTGTTGGCATGTGCCAATGGCATGCGTGGCCAATTTGGGTCACGGCCTGGTAGGAAAAGCTACGGCCGAGCGTGTTGGCATGTGCCAATGGCATGCGTGGCCAATTTGGGTCACAGCCTGGTAGGAAAAGCTACCAGCGAGCGTGTTGGCATGTGCCAATGGCATGCGTGGCCAATTTGGGTCACGGCCTGGTAGGAAAAGCTACCAGCGAGCGTGTTGGCATGTGCCAATGGCATGCGTGGCCAATTTGGGTCGCGACCTGGTAGGAAAAGCTACCAGCCAGCGTGTTGGCATGTGCCGATGGCATGCGTGGCTAATTTGGGTCGCGTCCTGGTAGGAAAAGCTACCAGCGAGCGTGTTGGCATGTGCCGATGGCATGCGTGGCCAATTTGGGTCGCGTCCTGGTAGGAAACGTTACCAGCGAGCGTGTTGGCATGTGCCGATGGCATGCGTGGCCAATTTGGGTCGCGTCCTGGTAGGAAAAGTTACCAGCGAGCGTGTTGGCATGTGCCAATGGCATGCGTGGCCAATTTGGGTCGCGTCCTGGTAGGAAAAGCTACCAGCGAGCGTGTTGGCATGTGCCAATGGCATGCGTGGCCAATTTGGGTCGCGTCCTGGTAGGAAAAGCTACCAGCGAGCGTGTTGGCATGTGCCAATGGCATGCGTGGCCAATTTGGGTCGCGTCTTAGTAGGAAAAGTTACCAGCGAGTGTGTTGGCATGTGCCAATGGCATGCGTGGCCATTTGGGTCGCGTCCTGGTAGGAAAAGCTACCAGCGAGCGTCTTGGCATGTGCCAATGGCATGCGTGGCCAATTTGGCCTAGGTTACATGGTTTGCAAGCCTAGGTGCGGGCGCCATTTTGGCATGGCGTGGATAGGGCCAAGGTAAGGGTGCTTGGCTTGGCGTGGCGTGACTAGCGTAGCTAGGGCCAAGGCAGAGTGCTTGGCTTGGCGTGGCGTGACTAGCGTAGCTAGGGCCAAGCAGAGTGCGTTTGGCATGGCGCGGCTAGCTCGGGCTAAGTGTGGCTGGCATGATTTGCCATTGGCACGGAGGTGCGGCTAGCATGGTTGGCATGCTTTGGCGCGTTTGGTGTGACTAGCATAGCTAGGGCCACGGCAGAGTGTGTTTGGCATGGCGCGGCTTGCTTGGGCTAGGTGTGGCTGGCATGATTTACCATTGGCACGGAGGTGCGGCTAGCATGGTTGGCATGCTTTGGCGGGTTTGGTGTGGCTGGCATGATTTGCCATTGGCACAGAGGTGCGGCTAGCTTGGGCTAGGTGTGGTGGCATGATTTGCCATTGGCACGGAGGTGCGGCTAGCATGGTTGGCATGCTTTGGCGCGTTTGGTATGGTGGCATGATTTGCCATTGGCATAGAGGTGCGGCTAGCTTGGGCTAGGTGTGGTCGGGCATGATTTGCCATTGGCACGGAGGTGCGGCTAGCATGGTTGGCATGCTTTGGCGCGTTTTGGTGTGACTAGCATAGCTAGGGCCAAGGCAGAGTGCGTTTGGCATGGCACGGCTAGCTTGGGCTAGGTGTGGCTGGCATGATTTGCCATTGGCACGGAGGGGAATTAGGGGTTTGTTCGTTGTAACCCTAATTTGAAAAAATACCCCCTATTATTTACTGACTATATGCATTAAATATTCTAATAAATGTGTCACTGGTGACATTAGGTTATTTGGGGTTTTACGATTTTACCCTTTGTTTAAAAACCACCATCAACAACTGGTTACAAATCTTGTTTGAATTAGCAAAAATTTCAGTAATGATTAATGGTGGACCACATGGTTTTTTCTCAGTGAGCAGATGTCTAAGACAAGGTGACCCTTTGTCTCCAACTCTGTTTGTCATTATGGAAGATGTTTTGAGTAGATGTACATGCAATGCTTCCAAGAAGAGTGTAGAAAATCTAATGTCTTTGTTGGATAAGTATCAAAAGGTATCTGGACAGATAATTAATAAGGCTAAAAGTAAGTTGTTCATTGATGGCACTTCAGCTGTGAGGAAGAATCAAATAAAGGAGTTTATGCAAATGAAATTAAGTCACTTCCCTGACAAATATCTTGGTATCATACTAGCTCCTGGTAAAGTCAAGATCTCAACTGTGTGGCCAATGGTAGAGATGATTCAAAAAAAGCTAGCAACTTGGAAGGGTAAGCTACTTTCTTTCCAAGATAGAGTAATTCTTATAAAATCAGTTTTGAGCAGCATTCCAATTTATAATATGGCAGTCTATAAATGGCATGCATCTGTCATAAAAGTTTGTGAAAAACTCATAAGAAACTTCTTATGGTCTGGAGATGGAGATGTCAGAAATTACACTATCTTATCTTGGAAAAAAGTATGTACTCCTTACAGTGAGGGAGGCTTAGGAATTCAAAGATTGGAGGTAATTAACAAAGCCTTGCTCATGAAGATGATATGGAGAATTATCAACTCTAATGATGAATGGGCTTTGTTTATAAAAGCTAAATATATAAATAAAAATGGTCAATGGAATGAAAATTGGAAGTTATCTTCTATATGGCCAGGATTGAAGTGGGATTGGAGTTCTTTAAAAGAAAATATCAAATGGAGTATAGGTGATGGTAATAATATAAATGTCTAGTTTGATAACAGGATTGGAATTACTCCTTTGATTGAGGAATTTGGAGCTAGTGACTATGCAAAAAACAACTTAACCATGAAAGTTTCAGATCTAATCATTGATGGTAAATGGTGTATTCCTTCAGTAATCTAAAGACTGCTTACTTCAATGAGCTTACTTGACATTGGTGGAGTGCATGATACTCTTATTTGGACTGGTGATATGCAAGGTAATTTTACTACTTCTTCTGCAGTCTCATTATTAAGACATAAAGAACTAATTTTTAAATGCTCTAAGTATCAATGGAACACCTATCTACATCCAAACACATCAAGTAATGTCTGGAAAGTGATACAAGGCATTTATGTTGATGATCCTGTTATGGTCAAAAATGGATATGAGTTAGCTTCTAGATGTTGCATATGTGAGAACATTCTGGATAGTATGAGTCACACTCTTTGGGAGTGCTCCTTCAGTACAAAAATTTGGATTTGGTTATGTGAAGTTTTTGAATTCAGTATGCCTAAATCTTTTGAAGATATCCGACACAGTGCAAAGCATAAAAGTCCATTGGTAAAAGAGACTTGGATCACAGTTGCATGCTCAATTATTAAAGAACTTTGGTTTCAAAAGAACATGAAATTTTTTGACAATATCAAGCCAAATGAGCAGCATTTTAAAAGCAGAATCAAAAAACTTGTGTTTGAAGGTGGCTTAAGAATGAAGAGCAATATCTGGAATCAATCTTATGATCACAAGGTAATATCTTTCTTTGCTCTGGGTTTCAGAACTGCTAAGTTTCAATGTGTTAAAGAATGCTTTTGGTTTCCTCCTCCGATTGGTTATATAATGTTTTGTTGTGATGGGTCTTCCTTTGGCAACCTTGGAACTACTGATTTTGGAATAGTTGTGAGAGATAACGCTTGTCAAGTGGTTGGAGCTCTAATAGGTGGATTAGGCATTGCAACAAAATATGTGGCAGAGAATTATACAATAGTGTGTGCAGTGGAATTGGATGTAGAATGGAAGTTGCAGAATATCATTTTGTGTTCTGATTCCAAGTCAGTACTTGATAATTTTGCCAGAAATCAAGTTCCATGGTTTATTAGAGTGAGATGGCAGAAGGCAGTCAGAAATTTATCCTCTGTCATATTTCAACACAATCTCAGGGAGATTAATTTTTCTGCAGACACTGCAGCTAAAAAAGTAGCAAGACTTGGTGCAGGAGAAAGACAAATATTCATTGGAAGACCAAATTTTCTTCCCATGATTGAAATGCAATGAGTTACTTACTATAGATTTTGTTAGGATATTTCTTAAATGCCTTGGTCTGTCATTTGTTAGTTACTTTCTTTCTTTTTTGAGTCTATGTAGTTGGCTCCTCTTGTTTTGATTCATTTTCTTTGTAACTCCTTTTTGCATTATTAATAAAAATATGTGATTCAGAAGAAAAAAAAATCTTGGCAGTGACCTTCAGACAGATATGGGAAACACCGATCACTTTAGTTAACATTCGCAAACATTATATCCATCTTGTTAATCTATTCATGTGTGATTGTGGTTAGTTAGATTCTGAGTATTGTGGTTTGTTCGACTTTCTGAGCAGAGCTTTGTTTACTTATATACGATTGGATTTGTATCAAGGTACCTCCTCCTGTAGTCATTTTGGATTCGTTCATAGATTCTTCACAGGTAGTTGGAAATTGGAGTAAAAGGTTTTGTAGGTACACCTCTTGTAAACCTTCACGAGACTATAACTCGTCCACTAAGGACACCTAGAGGTTTAAAGGCTTGTTATTTATGCTAAGAGTGTTAGAGCATAGCTCGGTTGAACCCACCAAGCGTTGGTATGTTAAGTTTGGTTGTCATATTTTAGTGAATCAAAACTCATTTAATGAGTCGCTTTATTATTTACTAGAGTCAACTTTGTATAGGTTTACTGGAAAGTTATTAGGATATGAGACTTACAAGTATTACGTGAAGAATTGAAGAATGTGAAGAAGTAAAGAGCTACAACGACGACATCATCCTTCCTCTTGAGGTTAGTAATATTTGACTTGAACTGTTTCATTCCCAACATATCTTTCAAGTCGTGCATATTGAAAACATAAGCTGCGAGAAGTCATGAATGATTATACTCTAGTTAGACATAGTATTAAGGAATTACAATACGAAGTATAACGTCTATCTTTTGAACTTTGTATATAAGACATCGACATAATCGTATGGATGCTATTGTGATTATGTGTATGGGTATGGGTGAAGATTTCGTCCTAGGAAACAATGTTTTACATTTGTTTAAAGGAAGTACAATTCATAAACTTGTTTTGTGAATCGAAAGGGAAATCGCTGGGCTTATTGGTATTGTTATTCATTGCAAATCTTTGGATTACCAATATGTGTGTTTAATATAACCGCTCATAACTTGTTTATGTATCTTGGTAAAACTATTCACAAGGCCTGACTTTTATTAGTGAAACCGATCTTAAGTAATCACCTGAGATGGTTTGATCGATATGTTGTAATTGGTATGACCAACTCTAGACATTGGGGGACCGATCCTAGTAAGAGGTGCAACCGATCACAAGTGTGTGGAATCGATCCTTGTAAGAGGTTCAACAAGTCTTAGTTATTGGTATCCGATCCTATGACTTGTGCAACCGAATACAAGTTAACTACCATAAATATGTGGTAACCGATCCTAGTACCTAGTCAACCAAATTTTGGAAAGCTAGTGTGACCGATCCTAGTACCCACATGGAGGTAGAACCGAAACTTGTTTTGGAAGAACCGTGAAACCCATTAATGGTGATTTGATAGGATAATCAATCACATAGTTCTTGGAAGTCAGATGAACCAATTCTAAACTTGTTTGGAAGTGTGGAAAATCGGTTCCAAGATTGTAAATATGAAAGAGGATTTACAAAAAAAAAGAAGATGTCGACATACTTTGAACATGTGCAGTAACTCTTATCTTTTATTGTTCAACGATATTCCTTAATAGCTAAAGGAGAATCCCGGATCGAAATAAATTGAGAATATTTTAATTAAGGTTTTTAGTTTTATATGCTTTTAATTTCCTGCAACTAAAATGCATATCTTTAGAAAATAAAAGTAGGTAATGTGCATTTACTAATTGGAGATTTTGTACTGAGATTTCAGTCAATATTTGGACAGAGCATTTCCAGGAATTATGGAAACCGAATTTGGAAATATATTGCATATCTTGAGAATATTTTCGGTTTTGAAAATTCCTTGGTGTCCAAATTTCCTTGGTCTATAAATATTGAAGTTTGTATTTCGAGCAAACTAATCCTCAGAGCCAGGAAAACTACCTTGTTGTGTTGTTACTGGTGGAGGCATCTATTCGGAGAGGAAAGTACCCTAATTAGGCGAAATCTCTTACGACCACTCGTTTTAAAGACTTCTTTGGGATTGGGAAGCTCTACGAGTACCGTTGGTGGGAAGCTAGATAATTGCAGTTTATTATTAGTTTTCGATTGTTTTGATTGACTAACGGTTGTTGAAATTTGATTGCACCTAGTTTGTTTATGCTTGAGAATCTTCTCTTCTGATATAAGATTCACTCAAACTAGATCGAAGTTTCGACGGGGATCTTTAGACTGTTTGTAGATCTAAAGACGTCTTGTGATAATCCATGGTTAACAGACTTCGTTCTGTGTGTGATTGATCACAAGAGATTCAAGTTGATTGTGTGCAGGTGTTTATTGAAGATTTAAGAAGATTTGAAGACATAGAAGATTTATAATTGAGTTCATAATCTTTGGTGTGCAGAAAACCTGATCGGCAGGGGATTCAACTATAATCGGTTTATCTTTGTGATAACCTTGATTGATTAGTTGAGTAGATCGGCATCATTACAATTATTTCTGATTCGAAGTATTGATTGCATAGTCTAAACAATTAATTTGGTAGTTGTTGATAGATTGATCTAAGAAACTGACAAAGGAGTTTATTGGGATAAACGGAAGAGACTTTTGTCAAACTCATATCACTTATTTGAAAAGAATTGTTACCGAACAGATTTGTTGTTCCTTTACCGTTTGGAATATGAACCAAATAAATTGTTCCAAGTGCGTGACTTATTGCCAGTTGGAGGCCCATGGATACATACAGAACTAGGTGAACTATAGATTTAGTTGCTTGGTCTCAACTATACGAAGTTGGTTTAGATTTTGTATAGCGGCTTAATCCTGAGAGTATTCAATTCTGGACAAGGTCCCGGGGTTTTTCTGCATTTGCGGTTTCCTCGTTAACAAAATCTTGTTGTGTCTTTTACTTTTCTATTTCCACAATTATAATTATTTTTATTATACTTAGAAGTAAAATACACCAACGTTAATTCCTAATTACTTGATAGCAATCCTATTGTGTTTGGTTAAGTCTGAACCTATTATCAAGTAATCATACTTCATTGTTGTATTGTCTCGATCTTGTATCCATAGTCAATCACGCAAGTTATCTTGTTGTCGTATTGTCTCGATCTCGTATCCATAGACGATCACACGAAGTGTGAACCGAGTAGTTGTATTGTCTCGACTCAGTCCATAGACAATCATTTTCGGAGAAAGGACTTATAGGTGGAAAAGTGTTAGATTGAGGTATATTTGGGTACCCTCGTCTTTTCAATTGGTATCAGAGCATGCAAACACGAAAAGATCTAACAATCTGTGTGTGATGCGATCCAACCTATAAGACATGAGTCAAAGTAGAGTTAAGCGAGAGCGAAAACTAAAGAAAGACTCAGTTAACGTGTCACAAAATATGTGCTCAAAAGGAGATAGTTCTTCAATTTCAGGTTGCTCAATCGATGATGTCTCTAACGAGATATCTTTGAGTTTTATACTTGATATTTCTGATGAAAGATCAGGTGTAAAAACATCTGAACTAAAGGAATTAAGCAAACAATTTCTTATTTGTTCTAATGATCTTCTTTCAGCACTTGAAAGAGAACGAGATTTAACTTTAAAGTTTGATTCTCTCTCATTATTTACTTCTGCAAAACTTTCTCAGACACTCACGGAAAATTCGATCATCGAATTGATATGCAGCATTATAGTTCACAACAAATTTATGAGGTAGTCAGGTTCTTCATTCTGCGACAAATGCTTTGATTTCAGAACTCAAATATCCATATCAACAATTTGTTAAGAGCTCTGTGAATCGGTGAATCGGCTCTAACTCGGCTCTAACTTATAAAATTTTCTTTAAGTTTTTTTTCCGATTTCTGTGTGATTCCACCATTAATTCAGGTGCTCCGTTATCAAATCTAATGATTGGTGTTCTTAAAAATGGTGGATCTTATCATTAATCATTAATTCTATGTCAAATTCTTCTGTACTCCAATCAGAAATGGATTCTCAATCGAGACCGAATCTGATTAATCCAAATTTTAGCAAATTTTCTGATGATACTACAATTCCTACCATGTTTATACCTGATGAAGAGATAGATGAATGTATCGATGAATGGAAATTTAGTCTTATTGGCAGATTAGATTTTGTCAAACTGAAGATGAAAACAGATGAAGAAACATTAAGACAACAATGGAAATTGAAAGGTAACCTCCAACTTATTCCTCTTGGAAAAGTATTTTTCATAATTAAGCTTGATAATTTTGATGATAGAAGTTATATCTGGAAAGGTCTCTGGACTGTTGAATCTCAGAGCTTGGGAATCCAATTTTATTCCAGAGAATCAAAAATCTACTTCAGCTTTTGTATGGGTAATGTTTCCTGGTCTTAGTATTGAATATTGGAAAGAGAATATCATTTTACAGATGGGTAATAAGATTGGCAGAGTTATTAAAGTTGATGAAACAACTCTGAAGAAGGAATTGGATACTATGCAAGTGTTTTGGTAGAAATAGATTTAGCCAAATTTATTCCATGTAAAATTTGGGTTGAATCCAAGTATAAAAAGTTTGAACAAGCCATTCAGATTCCAAAGTTACCCAAATTTTGTAACGATAGCCAGGTGATTGGACATCTAGTAACAGAATGTAGAAGTAAAAGAAATGGTTCATCAACAACAATTCCAATTCAAGATCCAATAATGCAACAACCTAAGAAAAAGTGGAGACCAAAAAAACCTCAAGAGGGTGTTGGTTTTGATATTTTCTTTCAAGAGAATGCTGCTTCCACTCCTTCTGAATCAAATGTAAATAACCTCAATAATGCTGAGATCTTTAAAACTACTCCTCAACAAAGTTAGCATTCTTTTGGTAAATTTCATATTCTTCAAGAACCTCAAGAATTATTCACAGGTACTTTAGAATCTCATGTGTAATTTCCAATACTTTCAGTTGATAAGCTTTTAAACTTGAGCTCCAATACTCCTAGTATCACAAATGTGGTTAACTTACTACCACCAATTGCAACTGTTATTAATGATTCAACATCAAGTGTTCATGAAAATCTGGCTCAAGGGAAGGATAAAAATTCTCAAAAATAAAAAGTTACAAAGCCTAATGTAACTATTAGAAAGCAAGCAGCTAATTCAAGCACTGAGAATAAAGTTAAAGATGTTGGAATTATTGGCAACAAGAAAATTCAGGGTAAGAGAAGTCCAAAAGCTTCTCAAACTCATTCTTCTCAATGAGAATAGCTTTCTGGAATATCAGGGGCTTAAGAAGATTACAAGCAACTGATAAACTGAGAAGTTTAGTTTCATCTTTTTGTCCTTCCTTAATTTGGTTAGCAGAACCTAAAATAAATGTGAAAGCAGATACTATAAAGAAGTTGAGATTCACTGGAATAACGAACAAAGTTATACATAATTCTTCTGAGAGTAGCAAAGGAAATATTTGGCTATTGTGGAGCTCTGCAATTTCATATCCAAAAGTTATTTCAAATACTAAACAAGAAATCACTGTAGAAGTGGGAGACTCAATAATCATAGGAATTCATGCAGCAAGTTTGGCAGTTGATAGAAGAGAGTTGTGGAGCACTTTGGAAGAAATTTGTATCGACCCTCAAGCTCGTCAACGCTATTTGACTGGTCTAGAGATGAGTCAAGAGATGATTAAGCCGTTAACAACTCGATTAATTAGAGATGAGCCTTAATTAATAGAAATTAATTTAATAATGGTTTATATACGAAATTAGTACCATCGAATAGGTCTCGAAAAGTTATGAGCAATGGGTTACTCGAACGTGTCATTCGGATACCGGACGAAGAAGATATCATCGGATTTGTTTGAAGGGAAAATTAATCATTTTGCTTTATAGCATCCCTTATCCTTTGAACTGGTGCCTTTAGTATTCGGTAGGCCTTATCTTCACCAAGCCGAGAGAGAGAAATTTATGCTTCTCTTTTCTTCTTCTTTCTTCTTCTCTTCTTTTCTTCTTCTTTCCCTTTCCTGTCGATCTCAATTCGAAGAATCGAGTTTGTATTCGTGTGATAATTCATAGAAACTTGTTAGTACGATGATATGAAGGTGATGATGCTGCTGTCGATTTGGTTTTGGAAGGAGCAGAAAGTTGGGGTTTGAGAAATAATCGAGTTAGGATTTCATTTGTGATTCAAATAGGAATTAGAAGATGAAGATGAAGGTTTGGATGTTTGAATTAAGTTGGATTTATTAAGAATTAGGATATATGGTTGAAGAGTGGTCTGAATTTGATATTAGGGTTCCTGAGTTGGATTAGTATTCGAATTAGGTGATGATTAAGAAGAAATTGACTACTGGGTTCTGTTAATTGAGGAACGGGATGAAGTTAATTGGATGACTTGGAGTTATTCATGAAGAATTGAGGAATTAGGGTTTCTATTCTTCCCCAAAATGGAAGTTATGGTTCCAATGGATTTGAATTGGGAAATTAGCTATTCAGAGGATGGTCATGCTTGGGTAAGATTCTAATTTCGGTCAAGTTTAGTATTTGATACTCAGCTAAAGGTTAATTCGGACCATAAGGGGTCCAAAACATCAAAATAGGAAAACTAGACTTAAGCCCAAGTCCACCAATCTTGGACCATTAACACAAGGCCTAGTCCAACATAGTCAACTGACGGTCTCTAACGTTCAGGGGTCAAACTAACCGTCAACGTCAGTCCAAGGTCAAAGTCCAACTGGTCAAGGTCCATTGGTTCAAACAGAAACATTGAGTCAACTCAGTCAACAAGACTGATTGCATGAAAAGAAATCGAGTCGATGAATCAATTCGATCAGGAAAAGAGTCACTAAATCGGCTAGGATGACTAATAGGCCAAATGCCTAAGCTAAACTTCTAATGCATAATCAAAAAGAAAATACAAACATACAATCTGAACAACATTCTAACTATACAAAATATGTTTCAATTATTTAAATTATTGAATTGTTGTGTTTGTGAATGAAACTGTAACAACACCATCTTCCCTTCCCTTATTTAAATTATTTAAATTATTCAATTTATCCACCATTTCAATTATTTAAATTATTCAATTAACTATAACAACACCATCTTCCCTTCCTCCACGTGATCTAATATAATCCTAACTAACAACCACAGTTCCAGACTATGCTCAACTCAACAACAGTTTCATTCACAAACACAACAATTCAATAATTTAAATAATTGAAACATATTTTGTATAGTTAGAATGTTTGATGCGTGTCGTAACCACAACAAATTAATTAATACTTTACTACCTAATTAACTAGTAATATAGGGCAGTCAAGGTCGATCCCACGAGGAGCACGAGATTCTAGTTGTAAAAGTTGTCACGAAAGGGGGGTGTAAAAAGCAAAAGAAAATAAACAAAGTAATTAAAATCGAAAGTTGAAAGATAATAAGAGAGACAAGACCAAGGAATCCTTCTTCGTTACGAAACAATGAATCAAGTTATGTTCTTTTCTACTTGTTATTAGTCACAAATTATCACCAACCGTAGGATAGCAGGTCCGCTTAGCTAGCCCCAAAATCCCTAATTTCACTGAGTAACAGTCCGCTTAGTTATCGATTCTATTCAAAAGAACCACCCCGAGGTTCGCTTACAAGATGTAATTCCTCGAATGCATTAAGATTTATGAATTTAGGTTTAGTACTAGTAGTTAAACTCGGTTCGCTTGGTTCACTTTCTAGCGTTGTTTCTACACACAATTGCTCCACGGAATCCCTCCGCAAGGTCTCGTGTTTGCTACTTATGTAAAGAGTCAAGAAACGATTACTTATCTCCTAACTTTCACTAGCTTTAGATCAAATTAACAAATCAATTTAGTTGGCCACCCAAACAATCTATCAATCAATCATGAATGTCATTAAGATCATTCCTATTAGTAAAAACAAACGATAATCATGTGAAAAACTTCAAGATAGAATTGAAAACAAAAACTCAAATCATATTAAGAACTAGGAATTCATCCTCAATCAATAATAAAATTAACTACTCATGTTAAAAAGTTCACACAAAGAATAAGAAAAGAAAAGTGTTGTGTGTGTAGAAAGGTGTGTAGAAGTTGTAGAAAACTTCTCTATTTATAGGCTTCAATATTCTCCAATTCTTCCAAGGATTAGAATCCTTTTCCTTTTGCAATTCAATTTCCAAATCAAGCTTTTCTCAACTCTTCCACCTTCTCTTTCCAAATTTGAATCCAATTCTCCATCCAATTCCTAGCCCAAGTCTTCATACCCATGAGAGAGGTCCATAGAAAATTCTGGAATTTTGCTCGCCGGAAAACTGGGATTGTGGCCGGAATTTGGCCGGAAAACGTCGCCGCCGGTCACCTGAAAATTTCTGTCGTCGGGAGAATATTCGACGGAATATTCCGTCAGTCCACCGTTAGGACTAACGGTCAAACTGGTCAACCGTCAGTCAACAGTTAGTCAACAGTCAAAGGAAAAGAGAATCAGCCAATGAGTCAGCTGGTCTGACTCGGTCTTAGTCGGCTGAGTCACTGAGTCAACTCGGAGTCAGAACCGAGTCAGTGATCGGCTCACCCTGCACTGGACCACTTGCCAGGCCATCCGGTGTTGCACCAAGATGGTGCATCACTGCCTGCTCCCAGCCATAATGGCTCTCTACCATTTTCGATTCGGCTCTCTCTTCCGCACATCCAAAGTCTTCTTTGCATCCACCAAAGACTTCCAACTCGCCTGTAGCTCATTCAACCCTGCCTTTCATCTCAGTTCCATTCTAGTGCCAGCTCGAATCACAACTCCACCTGCAACACTTCACAAGCACTTGCTCCATAGACAGATTGCCAGCTCCCCTGTCATGCCATTGAGCCCCTGTAACTCAGATGCCTGTAATTGAGTTATACTTGCTACCAGCGCCAACAACTCAACCATCATTTCCTCATCCTGTGCTAGCCATCTCTGCCTTGTAATCCAGCTGCAGTTTCAGTTCCACCTGCAGTTCCCATCTCTCTGCATTACCAGCTCTGTTGGCCCTGCACTGAGTTATCAACCCACTCAGTCCCTGCAGCCAACACCTCAATACACAGGCCTGTCATTTCAGTGCCACAATAATGCTGCATCAATATATAACTCTCCCTGTAACTCCATCTCAGCTGCCATTCCTCAAGCCATACATATTCCATTGAATCCCTCCACAGCTCAACTCCATAACCTACAACCTGCAATACCCTGAGCCACCATCTCAGGCCAGTTCATAAGACCCATTATCTCCAGCTCAGAGCCAACTCCTACCATCAATTTCTCAAGACCTGCAACCATTGCAATGCAGCTTTGCAACCCCTATTGCACTACACCTGCTGCAATTGTGCAAACCCCAGCTGCTCATTGCAGCCAACACCATCTGGCAGTCTCTCCAAGCCACTTAACCTTTAATCATTATCACCTGCTACAGGGCTCAAACTTTTAAGCATCAGCACCACCTTCATCTCAGGCCACTGCTCCTTGCAGTCTCAAGCCATCATTCCTGGCTCTCCAGGTACAGCCCATGCCTGAGTTCAAGAATGCAGACCAGCACCACTGATTAGCCAACAATTCAAGCCATGCCATTCCATTCTCTGTTGCCTCAAACACTCCATCAGCAGCACCAACTCAATCTGCAACACACATTCGATTGAACTCATTTATCCAAAATCACAGCCATAGCAAATCTTATTCGTCTACAATCTCATACTCATCTCGATCTGCACTTCCTCTGGATTTCAACCAACAATCAAAACCCCGATTTCTTTGAACTCAACAACCACCACCCATCTTCGATTTTCACATCAATTCCTTCACAAAGAAGAACCCCAAGTTCATCTCCATCGATTCACCCCTTTCTTAACATCTACGACTTCAATCTCTCCTTCTCTACAAGCTATTGACATCATCGTTCTCCGTTATCTCTTCATCTTGAGTTCTCGAGACCCATTCATCATCACACGACAAATCTGCTCTCATCTCCCTGTTTCTCCGGCAAGAATTTCTTCTCTCAATCTCGATCTCTGGCTATCACTTGAGCTCGACAATAACCTCCCCAACTCCATCCCTGGGATTCGATCTCCACAAAATTCTTCTCCCACTCAGTGAATCAATTTCTCGGGCAACAAAGAAGACACAAGCTGACCATAGCTCTCTCTCGGTTTCGGCCAGGTGGAAAGAGTTGAAATGAATGAGACAGTTTCTCTCGATTTTAGGTTTAGAATTATGAATTGGGTTTGGACTCGGGCATGGATCCGGGTATGGGAGGGTATGTGGGCAAGATATGTGGGCTTGGGTATGGGTCAGAGATTAGGGTGTGGGTGGATTCAAACACCCACCATAAGTACACCCCATTAATGCAATTCTCACTCCCTTCTTTTGGATAAGGGACACCTCTTTGACCTCCCCTTAACCTTGGCTGGGCTCCATATAGTATTCCCTCCTTGGTGAAATGACCTTTTTGCCCTTTTGGCTCAAATTGGGTGATTTCTTCTTCTTTTCCTCCGTGTGACTCCAAAGTAGCTACAAAACTCAAAACAAGCGTAAAATACATAATTTACAAGAAAAATAGCAAAGAAAGCATAAACTACTAGATAGTAAATTAGGTGTATTCTACACCTATCAAATTCCCCCACACTTAGACTTTGCTAGTCCTCGAGCAAATCAAACTAAAAACTCACAACTTCAAAGCGTTCAAGCGTCACAAGCATCCAAAGAGTTATGAGGACATAGAGTTTTGGATGCTAGTAATAAGAAGTTAGAAATACCAAAGAACATATTCTCATTCTTAAATGTTGAGTGAGAAATAACCACACCATAATGAGAGAACGCGTGTTTGAGAAACGATCAATAAGCATTTCGCCTCGACTTCTGCCTCACCAAAATGGATTTTATGATAATTGCACTCAAAAAGACGGCTTTTTTTTTTATGGTTCTCACATGTGTGCAGGTAGGAATGAAGATAGAAATCCTGCATCACGTTGAATGGTGGGAAGGATAACTTCCGAAATATTTTGAAAAACCCACATCTTTTAATATTTTGAAAAACCATTTTTCTGACGATCTCTAAGAAAGGAAATCAACCATTATTATCGAGGATGAGATTACTTACTTACCTTCACATCCGATTGCCAATTATGATAACACCACTCTCACGGCATCCAATAGAAACGTCTTCCTCGTCTTGATCTTCTTAGTCTTCGTCTTCGGTTTCAACTATTGATGATAAACCCTTGAATTTCATAAATCCTTGTCAATTTATAACTCTTTTACCTTAAAACCTTGTCGCTTGAAACTTCCTTATAAATTTTCCTTTCCCACGGCTCATTAAAATATTTCTCTTGTTTTTTTTCTTTATTATTATTATTATTTTTCTTCTTCTTTTTTTTTTTTTTTTTTTTTTTTTTTTTGAAACAAGAGAAATTAAATACAAAAATAAACCATGGCCGTGGAAGAAGTATTTTACCGCTTGATTCTTCACAACTTGTATCGTCTTTGAAATCATAAACTTTCAAAAATTCTCACCTTTTACTTTTCTTCGCTTTCATGAATAAGTCTTCATACTTGAATATAAAATTATGCTCATTGTATTGTAAGTCCTCAACATATATGTAAAAATCCGCTCATTTGTATGTTGCTTTACTTGAATTTGAAATTTGCTCTTTTTCTCATTCCGTTGCTTGTAAACCTTAAACTTTTCCAACTTTCCTTGTTTGATGTCGCTCCTTGTTGATGATGAATGTGTTTCTATGGATCCGTTGTTGTCGAGAGAGAGAATGGTGCTAACTGCAAATCGAACTACAAGAAGGAAGCTTTCATCCATGGACGTCACCCTCATGATTGACAAAATTAGCACTCAAGAGATCAAAGAGTAGTGCTTCTATTGGTGGGAGGTTGGGTAGCTCACCATTCTACCCGGAATTTACTTACGGTGACACACACTCAAAAGAAGCTCTTTAGTAAATGGAAGAATTCTGGTCGGTGCCTCTCATGATATGAATACGGGTAGTCTCCACTAATGATTGATCAGCAACTCTAATAACGCACTTCTCCCTGCACCAAATTCGCATCACCGGCATGATTAAATCCTTTATTTAACACTCAAACAAACAAGAAATCCGAATGTAGTTCTCTAACATTTCCAAGTTCAATTATGTCGGTCAAAATCTCTATGTAAACATACCTAGAAGTATGCTAGTGACTCTAAAATCTTTAAAAGTTGGAATTTTTATGTAAAACTCTTTTTTTTTTTTTTTCAAATTTTTTAATTTTTTTTTTGAAATTTTTGTTTTAAAAACATGCTTAACCACTCCCCCACACTTAAACCTTACATTGTCCTCAATGTAATTGAATCCACCTAGTAAAGTCAAGGTGGGAAATTTTAACATGATAAGAAACAAGAAAAAGAAATAACAAAAAGCAAAAAGATAAGAAATACAAAACCGATGGGTTGCCTCCCATTAAGCGCTTGTTTTAAAGTCGACGGCCCGACTTGGCTCTTGCATGATTCATTCCCCATATACTAACAATCTGAAAATTTGAGGATCCACCCATAATACCTGTTTTGCAAATAATAACTCCATACAAATATTAGCACAAGAAAATAATAGTGAAATTATCGCCCGATAGAAATTTCCCCCACACTTATTCTCGTCCACACTCGGAAGTGTATAAAGAACATAGAAATCGGGAACTTCCATGTATTCTTCTTGGCAAACCTGCATAGTGTTAGTATCAAGTGTTTCCAATGGTGGATATTTAGAAACAAAATCATCCAAAAATACTTTGAAGCACATACATTCAAACCAATAAGAGGTAAAGGAGAAGAATCAATAGGCAAAGGGTTAGACAAACCTTTCAAAAATTCTTGTATTATAGAATCCTCTTCATCCTTAAAAAATTCAAGTGAATTACTTACCTCTTGTATATCGTGGTCCTCTATTAAACCTTGCAACCATTCTTCGTCGTTTTCTACCTTAACCAAAGTCTCGGCATCATTAAAATCATTCGCAAGTTCAATTGGGTCTTCCACAAAATCAATGAATGTGGTTTCATCCTCTATAATCATCTCTTCAACATTCTCATCATCGGAATCGGGCCATTCACAAAAATGAATTTCATCGGTATAGATTGTAAGATCTTCTTGTGCGGGTGTTACTTTGTTTACAACAATAGGTAAGTCACACCCAATCTCCCCCTTTTGAATAGGTGAAGGATCGTTATTATGATCCGGAGTTGGAATAACTTCCTCATTGTCGGAACATTCATACACTTCCGCGGACTCCCATCTTTCCTTAAGAAAGTTTTGCCAAGCAATAAATGCATCTTCCTCAAGCTCGTCCTTTTGAATAGGTGATTGATCATTATTAAGATCAAGGCTTGAGTAATCTACACTAGCGTCATCAAAAGTCTCCAAAGGTTTGTTAATTTGTTCGTATATTTTCTCCGAATTCCTTTGAATTTCTCGATGTGATTCTTGCATCTTTTGTTGAAGATGTTGAAGATCTCCAATCATGGCCAACATCTTATCTGCAAAACTAGAGAATTTCTGATCATAAACAAAACTATCCTCCCATCCTTGCGATTGTCCACTTACATACCCGTCATAAGGTTGTTGATATGTATGAGAATATCCATAAGGTTCTGTAGGAATTTGATCATAGCCAAAAGATTGGTTTTGATTGTATCCTAAGGATGGTTGGAAGTTGCCATAATGTTGAGGTTGAAAACCGTATTGATTGTTGTAATATGCTTGCTCTTGTCCACCGTACATGAAAAACCGGCACCTGAAATAAGATTCAAAAACCAAGTTAGATACGGAATAGAATCCAACAAAGCCAGAATAAAGCAAAAAGAAAAATAAAAACAACTAAAATCATCCATTGCTCCCGACACGGCGCCAAAATTTGATGCGTGTCGTAACCACAACAAATTAATTAATACTTTACTACCTAATTAACTAGTAATATAGGGCAGTCAAGGTCGATCCCACGAGGAGCACGAGATTCTAGTTGTAAAAGTTGTCACGAAAGGGGGGTGTAAAAAGCAAAAGAAAATAAACAAAGTAATTAAAATCGAAAGTTGAAAGATAATAAGAGAGACAAGACCAAGGAATCCTTCTTCGTTACGAAACAATGAATCAAGTTATGTTCTTTTCTACTTGTTATTAGTCACAAATTATCACCAACCGTAGGATAGCAGGTCCGCTTAGCTAGCCCCAAAATCCTTAATTTCACTGAGTAACAGGTCCGCTTAGTTATCAGATTCTATTCAAAAGAACCACCGTGAGGTTCGCTTACAAGATGTAATTCCCTGAATGCATTAAGATTTATGAATTTAGGTTTAGTACTAGTAGTTAAACTCGGTTCGCTTGGTTCACTTTCTAGCGTTGTTTCTACACACAATTGCTCCACGGAATCCCTCCGCAAGGTCTCGTGTTTGCTACTTATGTAAAGAGTCAAGAAACGATTACTTATCTCCTAACTTTCACTAGCTTTAGATCAAATTAACAAATCAATTTAGTTGGCCACCCAAACAATCTATCAATCAATCATGAATGTCATTAAGATCATTCCTATTAGTAAAAACAAACGATAATCATGTGAAAAACTTCAAGATAGAATTGAAAACAAAAACTCAAATCATATTAAGAACTAGGAATTCATCCTCAATCAATAATAAAATTAACTACTCATGTTAAAAAGTTCACACAAAGAATAAGAAAAGAAAAGTGTTGTGTGTGTAGAAAGGTGTGTAGAAGTTGTAGAAAACTTCTCTATTTATAGGCTTCAATATTCTCCAATTCTTCCAAGGATTAGAATCCTTTTCCTTTTGCAATTCAATTTCCAAATCAAGCTTTTCTCAACTCTTCCACCTTCTCTTTCCAAATTTGAATCCAATTCTCCATCCAATTCCTAGCCCAAGTCTTCATACCCATGAGAGAGGTCCATAGAAAATTCTGGAATTTTGCTCGCCGAAAATCGGGATTGTGGCCGGAATTTGGCCGGAAAACGTCGCCGTCGGTCACCTGAAAATTTCTGTCGTCGGGAGAATATTCGACGGAATATTCCGTCAGTCCACCGTTAGGACTAACGGTCAAACTGGTCAACCGTCAGTCAACAGTCAAAGGAAAAGAGAATCAGCCAATGAGTCAGCTGGTCTGACTCGGTCTTAGTCGGCTGAGTCACTGAGTCAACTCGGAGTCAGAACCGAGTCAGTGATCCAGCTCAGTCCAGACCAGACCACTTGCCGGGCCATCCGGTGTTGCACCAAGATGGTGCATCCTCGCTGCTCCCGGCCATAATGGCTCTCTACCATTTCGATTCAGCTCTCTCTTCCGCACATCCGGTCTTCTTTGCATCCACCAAAGACTTCCAACTCGCCTGTAGCTCATTCAACCCTGCCTTTCATCTCAGTTCCATTCTAGTGCCAGCTCGAATCACAACTCCACCTGCAACACTTCACAAGCACTTGCTCCATAGACAGATTGCCAGCTCCCCTGTCATGCCATTGAGCCCCTGTAACTCAGATGCCTGTAATTGAGTTATACTTGCTACCAGCGCCAACAACTCAACCATCATTTCCTCATCCTGTGCTAGCCATCTCGCCTTGTAATCCATTTGCAGTTTCAGTTCCACCTGCAGTTCCCATCTCTCTGCATTACCAGCTCTGTTGGCCCTGCACTGAGTTATCAACCCACTCAGTCCCTGCAGCCAACACCTCAATACACAGGCCTGTCATTTCAGTGCCACAATAATCTTTGCATCAATATATAACTCTCCCTGTAACTCCATCTCAGCTGCCATTCCTCAAGCCATACATATTCCATTGAATCCCTCCACAGCTCAACTCCATAACCTACAACCTGCAATACCCTGAGCCACCATCTCAGGCCAGTTCATAAGACCCATTATCTCCAGCTCAGAGCCAACTCCTACCATCAATTTCTCAAGACCTGCAACCATTGCAATGCAGCTTTGCAACCCCTATTGCACTACACCTGCTGCAATTGTGCAAACCCATTTTGCTCATTGCAGCCAACACCATCTGGCAGTCTCTCCAAGCCACTTAACCTTTAATCATTATCACCTGCTACAGGGCTCAAACTTTTAAGCATCAGCACCACCTTCATCTCAGGCCACTGCTCCTTGCAGTCTCAAGCCATCATTCCTGGCTCTCCAGGTACAGCCCATGCCTGAGTTCAAGAACAGACACAGCACCACTGATTAGCCAACAATTCAAGCCATGCCATTCCATTCTCTGTTGCCTCAAACACTCCATCAGCAGCACCAACTCAATCTGCAACACACATTCGATTGAACTCATTTATCCAAAATCACAGCCATAGCAAATCTTATTCGTCTACAATCTCATACTCATCTCGATCTGCACTTTCTCTGGATTTCAACCAACAATCAAAACCCCGATTTCTTTGAACTCAACAACCACCACCCATCTTCGATTTTCACATCAATTCCTTCACAGCAAGAACCCCAAGTTCATCTCCATCGATTCACCCCTTTCTTAACATCTACAGCTTCAATCTCTCCTTCTCTACAAGCTATTGACATCATCGTTCTTCTGTTATCTCTTCATCTTGAGTTCTCAGACCCATTCATCATCACAGCAAATCTGCTCTCATCTCCCTGTTTCTTCTGGCAAGAATTTCTTCTCTCAATCTCGATCTCTGGCTATCACTTGAGCTCGACAATAACCTCCCCAACTCCATCCCTGGGATTCGATCTCCACAAAATTCTTCTCCCACTCAGTGAATCAATTTCTCGGGCAACAGCAGCACACAGCAGCCATAGCTCTCTCTCAGTTTCAGTTTCAGGTGGAAAGAGTTGAAATGAATGAGACAGTTTCTCTCGATTTTAGGTTTAGAATTATGAATTGGGTTTGGACTCGGGCATGGATCCGGGTATGGAGCAGGGTATGTGGGCAAGATATGTGGGCTTGGGTATGGGTCAGAGATTAGGGTGTGGGTGGATTCAAACACCCACCATAAGTACACCCCATTAATGCAATTCTCACTCCCTTCTTTTGGATAAGGGACACCTCTTTGACCTCCCCTTAACCTTGGCTGGGCTCCATATAGTATTCCCTCCTTGGTGAAATGACCTTTTTGCCCTTTTGGCTCAAATTGGGTGATTTCTTCTTCTTTTCCTCCGTGTGACTCCAAAGTAGCTACAAAACTCAAAACAAGCGTAAAATACATAATTTACAAGAAAAATAGCAAAGAAAGCATAAACTACTAGATAGTAAATTAGGTGTATTCTACACCTATCAATGTTGTTCAGATTGTATGTTTGTATTTTCTTTTTGATTATGCATTAGAAGTTTAGCTTAGGCATTTGGCCTATTAGTCATCCTAGCCAGTTTAGCTGACTCTTTTGTCTGACTGAATTGATTCAGTCTGACTCAGTTTCTTTCTGTCTGAATCAGTCTTGTTGACTGAGTTGACTCAATGTTTCCTGTTTGAACCAATGGACCTTGACCAGTTGGACTTTGACCTTGGACTGACGTTGACGGTTAGTTTGACCCCTGAACGTTAGAGACCGTCAGTTGACTATGTTGGACTAGGCCTTGTGTTAATGGGCCAAGATTGGTGGACTTGGGCTTAAGTCTAGTTTTCCTATTTTGATGTTTTGGACCCCTTACGGTCCGAATTAACCCCTTATGGATTTGAATTGGGAAATAGTAGTGATACTCAGCTAGAGGCATACAAGAAGGATACTGACGATACTGATGACGAGGATATGCCACAGTGCTTCAAGTGTAAAGGTTTTGGTAATTTTGCCAATGAGTGTCCAAATCATAGAAAATACACTGGGAACAAAGGTCTTGCTGCAACTCTTGATGAAATGTCTGATCATTATGATTCAAATGAAGATGAAAAATCAAGTGTTGCTCTCCTTGCTGAAAATATTAATTTTGATAATTGTAGCAATACTCACATCAATCTTGATATCTTTCCTGGAGAAACTTCTTCAACTATGTAAGAGGATAAAATGGATTTTTCCATATCTACTGGAAATCCTTCTTCTAATGTTTCAGGTACCACAATTTGTCTAACAGCATGCTCCGCTATGGTGTCTAAACCTTCCTCCACAATGACATGTTTTTATTGTACTTTTACGGGTCATGAACTCTCCAAGTGTTTCAATTACAAACATAAAATAAGATATGTCAATAAACTTCAACGGAGAGCAAATCGATTAGCAAACAAGCTCAAACTTGTTCAGAAGTCGTCCGAGGTATGTAAACTCATCTCTTCTCCAAAGAAGTTAATTTCCAAAGAAAAGATTAGACCACTACAGAAAAAAAATACGGTCTATACAATCTGTGAAACATGGTTCTAAGAATTCCATTCAAGAAGGTTATGGTGGACAGATTATTATTCACCCTAGCACGAATTAATTGTGTTGTTGGTGTATCTTGTCTCAAGTGCCTGGTTCAAAAGAGACAAGAATTTGCACACTTCAGGCTTTAGGAAAAGAATTTTTTTTTATCTTTGTTTTTCGCCTTGTTTGGCATTTTTCCATCTTTTCATATCTAATTGATATTGAAAAGGGTTTCCCTGTTTGATCAATAAAAGAGGGTTAAAATCGACAATTCTGCCTTCTTTAGGGTTGAGAATTGTGACTACGTGAATTCTTTTTGTATAAAGGTTCTGTAACCCTATATTTCTTTTTCCTTCTCTGAAAATCTCTTTTTATCACAAGACATCTTGTTGAGCCTGATTTGTGAATTCTTCTCACAATCCCATACACCTATGGAGACTCCAAGCATTATGTCTTCTGGTGGAAAAGATGTTAATATGATTGTGAAGCCAGCAATCATAAAGGAAAAAGATATTTCTCCTGCACCCTCAACTTTGAAAAGAAAAAGGAGGAATGTGAGAAAACCAAGGGATGTTCCTTCAAATCTTCATATTTTTTCTGGTGTTCTTGAAGAGTTGAAGGAAACAAGAAAGGAGATACAACAAACAAAGGCTATTGTTTTTAGGACTCTTGAAATTCAGAAGGCCCTAGTTCGGCATCAGTCAAGAAGGTTTGTTGGAATTGACTCCTATCTTCATGAACCTTATGTTCCAATGGTTGTTGACGACAAGGAGTTCGGGGACGATAAAGAATTTTTCATAGGTCTTAATGTCTAGGAAACTCCTTATGAGAATTTATTCTTGTGTTTTAAGAAGGATAACTAGGGTTTGGAATAGCAATTTTTTGTGAGTACACATAGCTATTGCCAACGATTTTCATCTTGCAATGTTTTTTGATTTATTTATTTAAATTCCAAAGTTTATTTGGAAGATGAGTTTGCAGTATTAATCTTTATTGGTTTTATATATTGCAAAAATTATTATGGATATGTGTGTTTACGTCTGTGAACTATGATTGTCCCATATATGTCAAAAGTTAAGCCTATTATGTCATTATGCAAGTATTGATGGAAGATAGGATGAACTTTTGATTACAAAGATTAAGTCTATTATATATGTTTATGCAAATATTGATGAAAAATAGAATGAATCTTTGAATATTCCGCATTATTGATCTTTCCCTGATCCACTTCTATGTGAAAGTACTGTGCGGCTCCATAAGTTCTCTTATGTTGAGCATTTTCGATTAAATTAATCATGGGTTCTCTTGTGGTTCATTTAATTGAGTATTCTGGATACAAATTCATGTTTCATGTAATTTGTTAATGTAAAAAGAAATCCTTCTTTTCTTGTAAAAGTAAGGTCGCTCTTGTTGTTCTTTCGAGAATGTAATTTTATGGGGGAGAGTTCTTAATTGAACTTGTGCTTAATTGACAAATCTTTGTAGGGAGTGCGGCTGTGGAATATTATAGGGGTTATCTTGTATCTTTATAAACTCCTTGATGAATACACTAAGTTTCGACTATGTGAAATCATCGAAACAAAGTTGATATGTTTTTCTCTTTTAGTCATGAAGTATCTCTATGAGAATTTCATTATGATCCCGCTAGTTTTCGTACCTTTGCTAATTTATATTGACAAAAAGGGGAAGAATTATTGTGTAGTTCACACTACAAATACATATGGTTTACGGATCATTATGTAAGGGGGAGTGGGTTTCATTGTGAGATGAAGTATTGACTAAGGGGGAGTGATACATATCACCATAGTATTATTGTCAAAGTTGTGATACAATTGAACTTTGATGATGTGTAATAATACTATGACACTGTATAACAATGATTGAGAGCTACTGTTTTCTCATTGTTATAGATACGGATCTTCAACAACTATGATACTAATTTGAACAAGTTCAGAATCACTGGAGTACTTGGAAGTTACGAAGATTTCGAGTAATGTTGAAGAACCAAGGAGATCAAGCATTTGGATGAGAAGCTACAAAGTTTATTTATTTTGTAATCCATATGTATTGATAGTTTTGTCACTAAAATTGACAAAGGGGGAGATTGTTAGAGCACTGCTCGGTCAAACTCGCAAGTGTTGATATCTCAAGCTTGTTTGTGTTGCCAAAACTATAAGTCTTGATTTCTAGTCTACTTATAGCTAAGTCTCGGATTAGGATAGAATGTGTAGTTGAGCTTTAGACTTCACGGCGTTCATCGATTGAAGACGAAAAACTACTCAAGGGAACTTGTGGAACTTAATCAACAAAAGGTATGTGGAGACTTGAACTCATCTATTACTCAAAAGTCTATCAACTCTATCTCCTATTTGAGATAAAAGTCGTATTGCTATATAGACTTCAATTATACACATTTGAT
Organism: Papaver armeniacum; assembly: GCA_023531295.1. Lineage (NCBI taxonomy): Eukaryota > Viridiplantae > Streptophyta > Magnoliopsida > Ranunculales > Papaveraceae > Papaver > Papaver armeniacum. Next base: position 77,569 of record JAJJWW010014796.1, read on the forward strand.
ATTTCGAGTCGAGTTTATCTCGCTTATCCATTTCTCGAAATATGTGTTGGTAAGCTTTCGCTTTAACCAAGTTCATCTTTTATTCTTGAGGAAAGTCAAAAGATGATCATGTGAAAATCTCCTGGTAACATCTTACATGATTTGTGTGATGCAATCATTTGATGTAGACTCGGAATGTTTTGTATTAATCATTTGATCACTTGAAAATTGCTTTGAATCTAATGGTTGTGTGATACATCTATTGTCGTATTCTAAGAATGTTTCAATGATTGAAATGAGAGTTTAGAACAAGTAATCAAGATTGGATATAAACACAGTACGCGTACTTTCATTTGTGTAAGGTCCAAGTTCTGGAACATTGTATGCGTACACGTATGCGTACTGGAGTAAGTTCAAGTTCTGGAATTCAACTGAGTTTGGTAGTATGCGTACACGTTCGCGTACTGGCGAATCCAAACTTAGTCCGGCTACTTAAGTATGCGTACACGTTTGCATACTTGAGTAGGTTATGTTCTAAAATCGGTTTTTTCATGAACTAATATATTTATATATTAAGGAATGCAATCTTTTGCAAACCGTGGCTATAATGTTCATGAAATGATTCGAGTGAATCAAAATCGATTTTGCTTCAATTGTGTCTTGTATACTTCTATGAGAATATAAACAATTGAACAACTCTCTAACTAGTTTCATTTGAGTCATTTGAACTAGTTATGATAAAGATGAATAAGGTTGATATGAAAGTGTTCATATGGCTAACCTCGGTTAACTATTGTTGAACCAACTAAGTGTACACGTTTAGGTACGGTTACCTATATCTAAATGTTGGTACATTTCATTTGTATATGACAAGCTAAGTTCGATCTAACGGTTGAAAGATATTAGCTTGAATCTAATCAGGTTTTCATCTAACGGTGAATATTGACTGCTTTGTTACCAAGGTAGCATTGATTGCAAACCCTAATTTGGAGACTATATAAAGGAGAACTCTAGCAACTAAGAAACTTAATCCCCACACCTCCTGTGTGATACTAGTTACGACTAGAGTCGATTCTCCTTTAGCCTAGGTTTTTCTAAAACCATTTGGTTAACGACTTAAAGACTTCATTGGGATTGTGAAGTCAGACCCAACTATTTTCTCTGTAGTTGCGTGTTTTGATCTTGCTGTTTTCTATCGTGATTGAGTACGATTTTCTCTAAGATTTGCTCGAGATTTAATCTCCGATAGGCAAGATAAAAAATAGTCACAAACATCTTCGTTTCATCGTTTGTGATTCCACAATATCTTGTTTCGCTACCATACGATTAAGATTATTGTGAGGTGATTCATATTTCTAGGATGTTCTTCGGGAATATAAGTCTGGTATATCAATTGGTTCCTGTTCACCTTGATTTATCAAAAGACGGAACAAAACTCGTAGGTATATCTGTGGGAGACAGATTTATATATTCAATAGACTTTTCTGTGTGAGACAGATTGGTTTATAAAGTCTTCGACTTTGGGTCGTAACAACTCTTAGTTGTGGCCTGTGGGTGAGATCAGCTAAGGGATCAATTGCGCAGAATCCGACGTGGTTCTAGAGGCGTAAGGAACACGACTGTACCTTGATCAGTGTGAGATTGGTTAGGGCTCAACTACATTCCAGTCCGAAGTTAACTTGGAGTATTCTAGTGTTTGTAGCGGTTTAATACAGTATGGTGTTCAAATCTGGACTAGGTCCCGGGGTTTTTATGCATTTGCGGTTTCCTCGTTAACAAAACTTCTGGTGTCTTTGTTATTTCTTTTCCGCATTATGTTTGTTTATATAATGGAAATATCATAGGTTATGCGTAAGTTAAATCAATTGTGAATCCAACCTTTGTTTGTTGATTAAATTAATTGACAGTTGGATATTGGTTTTTGATGCCGTCCAAGTTATTTCTTATATTATTCAATCGGGCTCGTAAATTCCTATTTGTTTGATTGCAGATTGAATTGAGAAATTGAGATATAACTCTTGAATATATTTCCATTGATTGAGTCTGACTATCTAGTTGATTCTCGTGCAATTATATTAGAGTTTGTCCATACAGATTGCTAAGCGAAATATTGGGTGAGGTTGTTAGACCCCCACTTTTTCAACCATGCTGACAGATCATAATCGGCATTGTAACTTTAAATAAGAGTGACAATTTTTTAAGTCGACTAACAAAAATCGTCATTGTCTTTAACATTGAAAAAATGATTATTAAGAATGCATATTGTCGTCATGGTATTGAAAACTATACCATGACGACTTACTTAGGTTTTCATCCAGAGAGTGGTGTGTTAAAAACCTCTATTATCATCTAGGTATTAAGTTTGTACCATACTGACCAATTCAGAGTCGTCATGGTTATCATTTGCAGATTGACGACTCTTGTGCTTGTAATATTTGCTTAGTTGAGTTGTAAGTTTGTACAAATAAGATTACGACGACCATGTATTAGTCGTCATTATAGGTAGTTGTTAGAGTATCGCTCGGTCAAACTCACAAGTTTTGCTTTCTCAAGTTCGTTATCAATGTTAGATGTACAAAATTATATGTTGATTTCTAATATACTAAAGTCAAGTCTTGGATTAGGATTAGAGTGTGATAGTTGAGTATTAGACATCAATGAATAACCCTCGAACATTGAAGATTAGAAAACAAACAAAGACATTTTTGAGAACTTCATCACTAAAGAGGTATGTGAAAATGACATATCCCATTTACTCACGGCATACATCATTCTATCTTATGAGACTATATCGTATGATATTAGTGGATTTAAAATTACAAAGAAGCAATTTCGAGTTAAAGCTTGTCTTGGTTAAACTCTCAAAAAATGATTTAAGCAGTGGATGTACATAGATCCTTAGCAATTTTAGTTATTATAATTTATTGTTCACAAACTATTTTTGTTTCAAGTTGATCATTTGGAAATCGCGCAGGCAACAGTGCATACTGTCTATGGCTATTGAGAATGTTTTAAATTGAATTATGAGAGAAATACAACTGCTTGGTTAAGGTACACATACTTGTATGTATTACCTAGTTAGCATGAATTCCACGAACTGTATAGGTTTGCAAACCCTTTACATCTAAGTTCGAGAAAGGGGTTAGATTTGAAATCCCATATGACCTGACTTCGCAAACTACCAAGGTTTGCAAACCCCCATGGCCTGACTTCGAGAACCACCAAAGTTTACAAACCTATCCGATTCCATTTTAGCAGAAGGTCATGAACTTTCTTACATGACTTTGTTCGCTTTTTCTACAACTCTCATAAACACTTTTAAGACAACTTTATTCACAAATCACTTTGGACTTGTGGGTTAGTTTTTAGTCTTGAGTGTTAATGAACACCACTAAATGCTTGTAAGTTCAAAGTTATACTTGCCGCTATGGACTATTATTGTTCACGGTTCGAAAATTGGACCATTGTGCATATTCTTCTGTGTAATTTCAAGGCGGACTTTTTATATGCTTAAATGAATTCCTAATAAATATTTCATCTAAACCAAGAAAGTTTTTTCTTGAATCTCAAATAACCTTAGCTTGAATTCAAAGCTATTTGTATCCTTAAAAATCTATAAATATAGAGACTCTTGCAACATGATTTCTTAATCCATGACACTCTTTTTGTCCTAGTTGCAAAGCTAGAGTTGTCCTCTATAACCTAGGTTTCTTTACGAAAATTTTCTGTCAGACTATCTTTTGCCTGATAGTTCTTGTATCCAGATCTACTGGTTATTAAAGTTCACGAACTTTAGATCAGGAAAAAGATAGATAGAAATCACAAAGTTTTCTTCGTCTCAGACTTTATGATTCCTCAAGATAAATATATAAACTCTTCCTTGATTTATTTGGATTATTATTGAGACGTGGTTAGTGATCCGGGCTTTATGCTAACAAAGTGTAAGTGTTACGGATCCGTGAGGTTTGCTGAACATTTTCTAGTGAGAATAGATTTCCAAACCTAGATTAAAAAATATCAAAAAACAAACCAAATAGGCTTGTGTGTTAGAGATAGATAGGCATCAAAAGTATTCACTGAGGTTGAAAGAACTCTTAGGATGAGATGACATCAGCTAAGGAATCAAGTGCGTAAAATTTTGCATGGTTCAAGAGACTTAATGAACACTACTGCAACTGAATCGCTTGTAGGGTTAATTCGGTCTCAACTATATTCCAGATCAAAGTCTGATAGTAGGCTAATGTATGTAGCGGTTTAATATCATGTGGTGTTCAAAGCTGGACGAACGAGGTCCCCGGGTTTTTCTGCCAGTGCAATTTTCCTCGTTAACAAAATTCCGGTGTCTTGTGTTTTTCCTTTTCCTTATTATATTGTTTATCTTTATAATAAGAATATCACAAGTAGTATGTACGCAATAAATCTAGATAGTTTAAGTTCTTACTGTTTGAGATCAAGAACAAGACTTGTTCTTGTTGAATTCATATCTTGAAGTATAAATTACAAGTTTCGTACTTGTTAGAATTCATATACAACAAGATTGATCTTGGCTATTGATTTTTAAGATCGTCCAAGAACTCTTGTACACAATCAGTTACACAAACATTTGGTGTATACATATTGATTGTAGAAGAGAATGAGAAAAACTCTACACACAATCTTATTCAAGGGTCTTTACTTTGACCTAATTGTGATTGTGTTAGGTTTTGTCCATACAGGTTGCTAAGTGAAACTACTAGGAGTAATAGGAATAGAAGAACATAATCGAGCAGTTGACAATGAATTTTTAGTAGTTGTATATATTTTAGGTTTGGAGATACCAGCCTTATATCTAATAAGCATATTATGAGAATTAAACACTAGAGGAAGCATGACAGTAGTTGATGAAGTGGAAGAAACATATGTTGAAGGAGCTGCGGGTAGATGTGGAAGTAGATACAGTGGATGTTGAAGTAGAAACTGAAGTGGCTAGCTGAAGTAGAATCTGAGATAACTGAAGTAAGTGCTGAAGAGTCTAAAATAGCTGAAGCAGAAGTTGAAGCAATGAACTTATTACCGAAATTCTCAAAAGTAATAGTAGGTAAAGCAGAAGAAGTACCATTCATAATAAAAACATATGGAAACCAATCTTCATTAAAATGACATGTCTTGAAATATAGACTCTGCCAGATATAGGATCTAAGCATTTGTACCCTTTGTATTGTGCACTATAACCACGAAATACACAGTGAGAGATTCGTGGAGCCAATTTTTTAAGAGCATAAGGCATGAGCCATGGAAAAGAAGAACAACCAAAACATCTAAGCATTGAGTAATCTGGTGGCTTGCAAAACAAAACCTCAAAAGGAGACTTGAATTCAAGAGTTCTAGCCTGTAATCTATTAATAACATAATTAGTTGTCATGAAAGAATCAACCCAAAAGGCATCTGACAACTTTGCTTGAATTAAGAAAGTTCTCCTAATATCCAGAATATGTTTATACTTGGCTTTAGCTAAGCCATTTTGTTCAGATGTATGGGGACAAGTGATCTCATGTCTTATACCATTAGCAGTTGTGAATTCAGCAAGTTCATTATTTATAAATTCTCCACCTCCATCAGTTATTATAGTTACAATCTTATTAGAAAGCTGATTTTGAATTTGAACTATGAAATTGTAAAAGATAGCTCTAAAATCAGATTTATTGTGAAGTAGAAACATCCAACAAATCTAAAAAATTCATCAAATATGTTAACATAGTACAGAAAACCACTATTAGAGAAGGTCCACAAAGATCCATATGAAGTAATTCTAATGGTTTACTAGTACAAGAAGTAGAAACAGAAAAAGGTAGCTTATGAGCTCTACCTAACTGACAACACTTACAGAAGAGTGTTGTTTTTATTATATCCCCAGAAAAAGGTAAAATATGAGAAAATCTTTGTAGAGTTTCAAATGAGGGGTGAGAAAATCTTTGATGTCAGACAGTGGGTCAGACTTTGACAGTATAAAGAGCTTTAAGTTGAGCTTTAAAGTTGATGGAATATAAACCCTTATGTTGAGGTCCACGCAACAATTACTTTCCAGTTTAAAGACCCTGCACAGTATAATCAGTGCAGGAATAGGTTACAATGCAACTATTATCTGTAGCGAATTTGTGAACTAATATGAGATTGTAAGAGGCCTTAGGTACATGGAGAACATGTTGTAAAGAAAAATATCGATGAGTTGTAGGCAGATAAACGGAACCAGTGAAAGAAATGCACATACTTTCACCATAGGGCTACTTTATTTGTTTGCCATATCTTCACTAGGTGTTTATGGAATTATTACAGAATTGGTGAAAGTGGAGAAACTACTATGTTGGATGGCCTCGAATTTAGCAATTTTGAGCCTGCAGATAATGAGTTCCTTGATTCGTGAGAAAGAACTGCTGATCTTGTGAAGAAAGTGTAGATCTAGAGAATACTAGGTTAGAAATTTCCTCAATACGAGGTAGTGATCTTGAAAGGACTGGTAAACCTAGGGTAAAGTGGGCAGATATTGCAGTTTGGATATAATAGTATCCATCATATGAAGTATAATCATTCAGGTGAATAACATCTGAAGTCACATGATTGTTGGCACCATTATCTGCATACCAGAGGTTTTTTCCAAAAATACTTGTAGTACCCAGCATATCATGAAGGTTTTTAAGAGGATTCCGGCCTTGATAAGCAAAGTTCAATCGATTTGTACATTCAGGAGCCAAATGTCCAGAATTACCACAAATTTGACATGGTGCCTTGTTATCACCAGTAATAATAGCATATAGAGGAGGAATAAAAGTAAAGACTGAAGGAAATCTAGAACCAACTTTTAAAATTTGGATTAAACAACCTTTTACGTCTATATAATTTGGACAATGACCACTTCACATCATAGGATTAGGATCGAGAAATTGGTTTGGAAGTTGCCTAGGAGAATTAGAAAGAAATGCTTTGTTCTCGGATTCAACAAGAAGTGGTTTATATCTGGTGGTAATAAAGATTTCCTCACTGATAAAAAGATTATGAAGTTCAACACTACTTACAGGGGGATTTCGAATCCTAATTGAGGTTGCAAAAGCATCATAAGAAGAATTCAATGCAGATTAAGTAGTAACAACAACTTCAAAGTCAATATTAACATATCCAGCAGTGGCAAGAGCATCTACTATCTACTTGAGCTCATAAAGAAAATTGGTGACAGAACAATTTCCCATATGAATTGATTGCAGTTTAGCACGAACCTGAATGACACGAGTTACAGAAACTTGAGAGAACCGAGTTTGAATGCTAGTCCACAACTGAAAAGAGCTAACAACACCAACGAAGTATGGAATAATGGATTCAGACATTGTTGAGTACAGTAATTGTGGAATCCTCATCTTTCCAGAGAAGATACTCTTGATTGTAGAAATTTTCAGCAGGACAAACCTTAACACCAGTAACATAATCAACCACCTTAAATTTTGTGAGAAGAGCAAGAATCAGCAATTTCCAGGTCAAGAAGTTGTCATCCTTGAGTTTGAGAGTAACAATGTTTGCTAATTGTTGTAAAGGAACTTTAGAGATTGATTTAGGAGGATCTATTGATGAAGATCAAAAGAAAATAAGATTGAAAAGGCGAGGGTACCCAAATATACCTCAAGCTAAAACATTTCCTACCTATAAGTCTTTTCTCCGAAAGTGATTGTCTATGGACTGAGTCGAGACAATACAACTAATCGGTTCACACTTCGTGTGATCGTTTATGGATACGAGATCGAGACAATACAATAACGAAGTATGTTTACTTGATACAAAGGTTCGGACTTAACCAAACACAATAGGATTGCTTATCAAGTAAATAGGAAATAACGTTTGTGTGATTTACTTTAATTATAATAAAATAATTATAATGCGGAAAATAAAAGTAAATGACACATCAAGATTTTGTTAACGAGGAAACCGCAAATGCAGAAAAAACCCGGGACCTTGTCCAGAATTGAATACTCTCAGGATTAAGCCGCTACACAAAATTACACCTAACTTCGTATAGTTGAGACCAAGTAACTAACCCTATAGTTCACTTAGTTCCGTCTGTATTCCCACGCCTCCGACTTGTGAATAAGTCACGTACTTGGAACAATTCCTTTGGTTCGTATTCCAAACAGTAAAGGAACAACAAATCTGCTTGGTATCAACTCTATTCAACCAAGTGATATGAGTCGGACAAAGGCTCTTCTGTTTATCTTAACATAAACTCCTTCATCGGGTCCTTAGATCTATCTTATGTTCACAATCAATACCTTTAATCACAAGGAAACGTATTGATGCCGATCTACTCAATTAATCAATCCAATCTACCACAAGGATAAACCGGTTATTAATTGGATCCTCTTTTCCGAAAACAAGTATTGTGCACACTAAAGATTATAAAACCCAAGTCAGATCTTCAATATCTTCTTTGTCTTCAAATCTTCTTAAATCACTGTTATAAAAAAAGGTGGTATTTGACTTTGAGATCAAAAAATCATTAAACGGACAGGATTTGACGGGGACCCTGATCCGGCGGTCAGAATCATCCTGATCGAGCTATGACTTGGAAGGCTACGAATGATAGGTTGTGTTTTTTTCAAATTCCCAAATTCACGAAACAACAATTCCTGCCGAAGGTGTATATGTTCGTCTCTGAAGAATAGATATTAGAAGTAGATTAATTCTAGGCTTTATTCTTTTAATCTTATTGAGAAACCTAGCCCTAATCTTTTTCTCCTCTTTTCTCTTTTAACCTTGCGTCAATCTCAAACTCTATAAAGAAGTAGTTGTTTCGAGGAGGATTAATCTATAGATGGTTCTAATGGGGATTGTCGAATCCAGAATCTGATGTATCTGATCGTAATAGTGTTGAGAAATCTGTTTACTTCTTCATCCGAAATTTCTGATGAAACTGAAGAGGGAATCGGAGAAAGTTATTGTTTTGCTTGACAACACAGGTAAATACCAATTGTTCATATTACTTTTGTTCTTTGTTGTTGAATATTTAGGGGGTGATTTAAGAGGCGAAGTCGAATAAGAGGATTACCAGAAAAAGAGGTAAACATAAACATATTGAAATCCTATTATTTTATCGCTAGAGTTTTCTTTGTTTCTCTTGATTTTCATCGTTTTACATTGATGTTTTTCGCATGTTTTAGTTGTAATGTTATAGAATCCGTTGTATTACTTCACAGTCCCAAACTAAAATCTTAATCCTAAACCAGATTTCCTTATTAAAATTTCCAGGTTAAACTTCCTATACCACTCTGGATTCTCTCCTCTGAACCTCATACGAACCTAGATGATAATTTCAATGGAACTTCTTAATCGAAACCCTCGAGAGCCTACTAACCGCTCAAAACATATGGAAGGGGAGGTTACTGCCATTGAATTGGCAGCGAGAGAAAGTAAGCTATAAAAGAGAAAATAAGTCAGTGAAGAAACCCCTTAACCTTATTCTCTCTTTTATTCTAATCTAGAGCAAATTCTCAGGGGTAGTAAAGAAAGAATCGGGTCATTAGTAGAGGGCAGTAAAGAAAACCATTAATCAAAAAGGGAAAATAAACTTGCTGCTACATTAATGTCTTTTTTCTCTTTTTTTTTTTGATCAGACAACCTGGGAAAATTGAAAACCAATCAGCACTGGATGGAGAGGCTTGGCTCAGTTTTCTTAAATCTCAAGAAAATTTGGGTTTGCTGATAGCCCATGACGGACTATTAGTGAGCATCTAATCCACTGCCAATGGGCGCTACATTAATGTCTAGAAAGTAGATTTACATTGTCTAGAAAGAAACTGTTGATTGATTATTAGGTGTAAGTTTTGCAAAAGGTACCTCAAGGAGATTATATATCAGGTTATGAGTGATCCAACAGAAAGCTTATATATCAGGTTATGAGTGATCCAACAGAAAGAGAAGCTTATGATGGGAATGTGAAGTCCTTAAGAGAATTTCCATATGCATATAATTTAAAATTTGAGTGGTGTTTCTATCTTACTGTTGTGCATATATCCGCCATTTATAAAAATTATGCATGTCCCGGTATTTGGATTGCGATGGAAAAGCGTTGAAACAGGTGCCTGTTCCATCATTTTCGCCTCCAGTTTATCTTGCGTCCAAGCACAAATTGATTATTAGTATCAAACAGAGGTAATTTTCACTAATCTTCATGTTAGAATTTGCATTGAATGTTAAAAATAAAATTTTGTTGGCTAAGTTTTCTTCATGTCCACTACAAATGTTAAGTTTTCCCATGTTAACTGTGATGTCACTTCAAATGGCAGTCAAAGCGAAATACTTACCATCTGCTATATAAATGTTAACCATATCTGGGGAGATAACAAAGTTTGATAACCACATCAGCATTTATAAGTTTATTCAAGACCTGTACTTTTTGTTCCCAGTGGTGACAATGAGAATGAACTTAAATTAGCTATTAGATTTCGAGTATTCCCTAATGTAGTTACACTCCTTCTCAGGTATCGAGACCGACCCTCACCTTTTAGGTACATCTATTTTGATTCGTTGATTTGGTGCTGAATGCTAAGATTAAACATGATAGTAAATAGACAACCTTCTTGGCCCATTGTCCCAGGAACAATCTAGATAAAGCAATCGAGATCTTGATGTTACCTTTTTATGCATACCCTTATTTCATTGAAGGATGTTGCATACCCTTCATCCTCAACAAGAAGTATAACATAAATTCATTTCTTTCATAGGGATTGATGGGTGATTTGACAACCATTAAAGTGACCAGGATCATTTGATGAAGATGAATTTTCAAACAAACCTGTTATGTGTAAAGAAACTGAATGCCGCTCAATTAGTTCCACAGTAAACGCTTCAGCTGGATATCGGTACCGGAGAGGTCTCATTTGGACGTGTTTATCAATATCAATTTAATGACGAGAAGGTATAGTTATCTCCTTGGTTCAGAAGATGGTCTCCCGGTCTTCTTACTGTTGATATTCTCTTCTTAGTCGTGCCAATAGAATATGACTATAGATAGTTTTCCAGATATTATGCTGGTGCTTCCAACCAGTGTAGAACGAACCTGCTATCTATCTGAGTAAACCTTTCATTGTGGTCTAACTGCATAATTTCTATGAATCTTTTGAATCTAATAATTTTTCCGCTTGCATACTTATGTGTTCATGTAAGAAGTGCTTCTTTTTTTATTTTTTCTGTGTACGTGAATACAAAGAGCATATGTTTCCAGTAAGTAGTTTTGGTGGCAGCCAAAAATTATGCAATTGGCGAATGTGCCAAATTTGTGTGCATTAAAATGCAAGAGCATAGGTAAAAAATGCATGCATTTGTGAGTAGTAGTCGAGGATCGACCAAGCGTTCTCAAAATGAAGGAAACACAATAAAGGTAAGCTATGGTAGATTCTCAAAATATAGGGCGCCTCTTATTCTTCCTCTTGCAATTATAACTATGATAGAGTATCTCAACAAGAAGAATAAGGGTGGGATAGGTTAGCAATATTTTGAATCGTATGAGTTGGATAGTTGTTCATGTCAACAGCCACAGAGAGATGTCTGTAATGCAGATGACAATCTTATTAAACAGGTATCTTGCGATAATTAGAGAATAACGATATAGATAAAGTAATGATGTCAGGTTGGCCTACAGATGGTTGGTATCATCCTGGTAGTTTTGGTTCTTTTTCAGTCTCAATGGTTTGTTGACGGACAAACAACATTTCATTCAATTGCATCAGCCACTGAAGAAGCAACGTCAGTGGTTGGACTTAATCCATTTTAAACGGACTTGATATATCATATTCTATATACGGGGTGTATGTTGCTCGACATGGCATTTTATAGAGAGGAGATTCGCTAGGACGTTAATCTCAAAACGAGACAAAAAGAGACCTAAACTTGAGACAAGAGACCTAAGACCATGACACTAGAAACATCACAAAAAGAGACTAAACTTGAGAGTGTTTATGTGCAGATGTTATAATATCTATACGATCTCCATTTGTCTTTGTTCATTCTTCCTAATATAATCAGATTTCTTAATGAAACTTAATTTCCCAGACTCCCGACTAAAAACAACTAACCTTATTGATAATTTTCAAAATATTATAAGGGGTCACATCCGAGGTCACATACTTCGGATACCATGACATGAAAACCTAAACAGCTCCTCACTTATTACTGGACGACTAAAATTTTGTGCGAGGATATTGACCGGCTGACCAAATTTGATCAGGCCGGAAAGACTTCATGATCTTCCTTATAGGTCCCTAGATTTAAACCTAATCACGCCTAATTTTAAACTGGTGACTATATTTAACTCTAGAAATGCTAATCCACGGCCGGGGCCGGCCAGATTTTACCCCTTCTTTCTGAATTTTTCCACTTCACAACGATCTGTTTCCTCTTCTTCTCTCCGAATCACTTCCAAATACAAATTTTTATAATTTCTGTATAATTTCAGAATCTATTAGTTTCAAATGGTTCGATTATTAATATTTTCAGCAGTATTTCTCGCTTTTGAATTTCGTATATGATATCTAGGGCTTTTGATTCTTTGTTTTAGGGTTTTTGAATTTCGCTTATGGAGTTTCTGTTGTTTATGGGTTCTATTAAGATTATGTTGCAATTTAGGATATTGGGTTTAGGAAAATTTTCAGCCATACGTGTAGCTGGAGATGATGTTCCTCCTCTTCCACCATTTGCAACTGTAATTTTAACTGCAACATCAGCCCTACTTCTATTTGATTCCTTCCGAAGTAACTCGGTTACATATTTTTTTTGCCACCAAGAATAAGATGGTTAGAAATTTCTGCTTCTTATATATTTTGGTTTGGTTTTTCAATTTTAAGTTGAATGTGAAAGTGGATATAAGCTTCTTTGTTTGTAATTGTAGGAAATGGCAATCCAATGATGCAAGTGACTCCAATTGAGGTATTCGGTGCACCTGTTTATCATCTACAATTCTTATATGTTTGCATTCGTAAGTTTCTCATTTTAGCTTATTAGCTTTATCCATTTGACAGGTATCAGAAGCCTTTGGGAGAAGAAACTGAAGTTCAATCATTGTTCCCACCGGAAGTGCATGTGATGAAGGGTGGGGTGGGATAACCTGCAAGGTTTTTACGGTACCCGGTACCCAATCAGGTAGTTTGTCTAAGTTCTTCCTAGCGTTGTTCTATGCATTCTCCATTCATATAACTATTAGCTCAATCTGATGTATATAAAATGTATTTATTTGGCTTTTACTGGAGATGTGTTATGAGTGCCGAAAGGAAAAGATACCACTTGAACAAACTGAACTTTGTTAATTTTTGTCTATTTGATCTTTGTTGCCCTTGCACACGAGTACGGTTAGACATATAGTGTATAAACTAACTGAATCATTGTTATAAAAAGGTATGAGGTTTGTCTCCATGATGACAAAAACTATCAGACGGACGGCGTTTAATACAGACCCGATCCAAAGGTTGGGATATTCCAGATGGGAAAGTCATTAGACGGCTACGAAAGATTCATGGTAGTGTTAAGTGGGTCGGCGTGGGTAAAACACATTTTTTTTTTTTACCATAAGCTATGTATGGTTGAATAAGCAGACATTACCGATTTCACAATCAATGGATTAGAAGTATCCAGTGTCGTCTGTTCAGGGAAAAAAAAAAAAAAAACTCTGTACACCATCTTGCCCCTCTTTCGAATTCTCACTTCTTAAACCTAATCAAGCCCAACCAATTTGAAGTACGATACGTAATAAATAAAAAGTGATTATTCTTGGAACATTATTTGAGGTTGAAGATCAAAGAATGTGAAGTAGAAGCTATTCGTGAAATCTTAGGGTTTTATCAGCGTAAGCTTTTTATGCTTCTAATTCGATTTTATTATCCAATTTTGGTATAGTCTAATTGATCAAAGGATAAAAATCCTTCGGATTTGTAGGTTTAGAGAATCAATCAAGTCCGACTATGGAAAGATGGCCTTCGCAGATAGATGCAACTCTTCGAGTTTGATCCAGGTACGACTGTGGAAGGAATTCAATATGTAATGGGTTGATTGCAATTCTTGAAGTGGTTGTCCAAGAAAAAGTGGACTTGGAGTAAGTTTATATTTCCCATCAAATATGAACTAATTTGTTTTGATTTCTCATTGGTATGTAATTTCTTGAATAATTTGTTGCTTGCTGCTGATGGTGGATTTGTTGTAGTCTTGAAATTTGGTTGATATCTACTAATTCATGGTACTCATATTATTATAGAATGAAAGCTATTCCCTGCTGAAGATAATTCTCGAAAAATGCTGTTTGTTTTCTTCATTGGTTTTAAAGTGTAAAAATGTGTGTTTTCTTTGTAATTTGTATGTTTATCTCAATTTGAATTTCTTGGGGTCTGCTTGGCAGGAAGGAATTGTCGGACTTCTTGAGAATATCTTTGACGTGACATTGCGTCCTCGACTTGATATGACCATTGTAATGCAGGTAAAGATGACATGATTTATTACAATTACGATAATTGCATCTTTGGGTATTATGAACTTTTGGTTCAGGCACAGTTTGGTTTTCCTGACACATTACATTGTTGCTTCTTTTACAGTGTCATATTTTACTGAACGTACCATGATTGTGTATAAGGAGACTATCAATGTGGATAGTTTTAGTGATTTTGTAGGTTAGTTGTCATGTTTAACGTTGTATGTATTGAAAAGAACTTTCAAAAGTGTAGAGCATTTGTAATGTCTGTTAATGCCACCTATTACTCTTTTTTTTTTTAATCTGCATATTCTAGCAATTCTGTTTTCTTATGATAACTCTGACAGGTTGTTGGGACTATATCTGAGGAGAAGGGGCCAGGAGTTGGTGCCCTGAAGGATTGACATGAACATATCCACGATGGAAGCCACAGAACTTAGCGCGCAATGTATCATCATTGGAAGATGATAGTGTTGATCACCTGACGGTATAAATTCATTACTTTCGCATGTGCTGAACCTATTTTTATTCAGTTTACTATATCCCCCAGACTATATGGCACAAAATAGAATCTACCAAACAAAATTATTCTATGCTTCAATGATTTAGCCCTCATCCTCATTTGTATAGCATTTTATTTTAATACTGAGTTCTCTAATGTTGGTTCTTTTTTAGGTTGTCTTAGAGTGTCAATTTAGGTGATTTTTTTAATTCCCCTGTGTTATGAATATGAAATTCAACCAGGTTATATTGCATCAGTTCATTTTTTATGCACAATAAACATCGATGGGTATTGAGATGAACAAACCAATTTTTCCGCATCTTCCGGGTATGATTTGAAGGTGCAGAATGCATATAGTGAGGCATATTGCCCATTGATATATCATCTTCGGCCAGCCATCACTATTTTAGTATCATGTCCGTATGTTCTGAAATGGTGTTTGTGGGTGTTTTGGCTAATTCCATATGGATGTTAATTGTTAAGTTGGATTTGTGATACAACTTTTACTGTGGAGAGGCATTGATGATCTCAAAATGCAAAATTAGACTATACCATGATGCAATTTCCAAGTAAGAATCAATTTCATCAGAAACATTTTCTTAAGAAAGTTTCAGATATTAATTTTGGTCATTACACTTGCAGTATTTCATGCCGTGGCAAAAAGATAAAATTAACAGCTTGATTGAGAAAGCTGTAGTAACGGCTGCAGAAATAGGTGCTAAGCAGCTAAGGTGTTCAGTATGGGTCTTTCAAACTAGGTAAAGTTAATGACCCATGCTTGATTTTCTTTACATTTTCAATTTTCTAGAGCACAAACTGATCACACACACTACACAATGAAGTCGAAGAAATAATAGTTAAAAATGTTTGGTGTATGATCATAATTTGAACCATGTCATTTAATTAGTAAATATGATTGACTAATGTAAGGATAAGAATTGAATGAATGTGGTGATAAACTCTATCTTCAACGGAACCCAAACCTGCACATTGGAATTGTGTATGGTAGGTAGTTTAGTAGTGGCCCTGATTTCCAAGAGGAACTAAAGAAGTAATCCTTGAAGAAAATCTTCTACTGTTATTATGCAGTTACTAAGAACTTATGTCAGAAAGGAGTGAAGGCTTATTAATGCATGCATTATATTACATTGCTATCTTTTCGAATTACGTCGTAAAACTAGCATAGTTCACTCTAAATGTTTATAACCTATGCTCTTAATCTTTTTTACTCGATGAACAGGGAGCCGTAGTTTCCAATGATGATCTGAAGAAGCTTAAACTTACTATGAAATATTTCAACACTACAAGTAGCCACACTCAAAAGGTAATGCTTGAATGATTGTTCCCAAATGTCTTTTAACAATCGTTAGTTCGAAGAGTATACTGGAAGAGAACTCACGAGAACTGTTATTTCGAGTAAGTTTATTAATTTTATAGATGCATAGATTGTAACAGTCGTTTGTTTGTTACTTTACTGCATGTCTATTGCAATTAGATGTTTTTTGTTCAAGGAAAAGTACCAATACATAGTACTTCTGAAGTGATTCCAACACCAGGAAGTTTCGCTAATATTATGTGGGGGAATTAATGGGTGAACAAAATAAGATAGGTTGATGCTTGAGGAATAACTGGGTCCGTCCAGATATTTCTACATGTTTTTGGCAGTTGGATGCAAATTTGTGTCTTACAAAACCTGTTTTCTCTTTCCACCTTAATTTTTTTTTCTCTTCTTTTTTTGGACAGGGGAGACAAAGCGAGAGATTTCACCTCCTTCGTTGAGTTACCCTAACAGCGGCAATTCTTACTGAGAAGAAAAACAGGTGTATGATCTAAAGGGAAGGGATTTTCCTATAAATATTAAAGGTGTGAAGAACAAGGATAAGAAGAAAAACAGTTGTATGATCTAAAGGGAAGGGATTTTTCTATGAATATTAATAAACAAGAATTCTAGGGTTTTCTCTTTAATGTTTAGCTTTTTCCTGTTTTTAATTCTTAATTCTTCCATTTAATGATTAATCTCACTATGGTTTACTTTGACATCAATTGGTAGGTATATCCAGATATTCCGAGATGAATAATGGATTTAAAGTAATGGCTGTAGCAGTAAAATACGGGTTTGGTGAGTACACGAATTTTACAGATATTTGCAATCTAAAAGAATCATTGATCTCCTTTAAACCCTAACCCTATTCTCCATCTATGTTCTCTCATTTCAAAACCCCTATCTATTAACTAAAGATTCTGTTTTGTGTTGCAGGGATTAATGTTTAATCACGGTTTCGTTTACGTAGAAAGAAGAAATCCCATCGATATCATGGTAATATGAACCAAGGTTTGTGTTTATCGTATTTTGGTTTCAATTAAGTCTTTGTTTCTGTTGATCCTTCATTACCATGGCAGTAGACTGATTTTTTTTTTAGATCAATCGATTGCACTTCTTAGAGCTGGCGAAGTTTGTTTGTTTCTTAGATTGGGTAAACCAATGAGTTTTTCTTCCCTCTTACTGAAGTTCATCAACTTCTTCCCCGACATCAATTTGCCTCTGTGACTATTTACTTTGATTAAACTTTCATGTTTAATTTGAACTTTGGGTCATGAGTGATTTTAAGGTCCTGAAAGTTTGAGATAAAATTGGCTTACCATTAGAAGGTGGGTTTATCTCATCTTCTTACTGTATTTTTGGTCTCCATCAGGTACAAATTTGTTAGACAAAATAAGGCAATTTAGAAAACAGGGATTTCATTGTGTTGCATACCGTCACACTAACACAAGCCAGGGATTGGTGAAACGTATTATGTTAGCTATAGTTATTCACTTGATTATTCCACAAATTATTCCTCTTTTGATTGTTGTTGTTTTCCTGCATAGGAAGTGATTTTCTATGCCTACAAAAATATTTCAATTGGGCTCTTACCTAGGAGTTTAGGTATGTTGTTAATTTAATAAGGGTTGTGTTTCGTATATTTGGATATCAATTGTTTCAAACTATTTTATGTTGTTTTACAACCAGATATAGGATTGGAATTTTCTGAATGTTAGTGGCCCAATTATTTGTTAGTGTTAAGAGGAATTTAACTCTGTCACCTGTTTGGAATTTGGGTTGTTGGGTTTATTATTCAATCGGTGCTTCCGGTGGTTGTGATGAAAGGGTTAGTTTTTATGATCGGTAACTACTTCGATTTACTTGGTGCAGGAAAGCATATCCACGTCAAAGGTTTATGAGTCGATATCTGCTTTTCTAATCTGCATTCCAAATGTTTTTGGATTTTGTTCTTTATGTATAGGTCTCTGATTGATGTAGGCTACGTTGTCTGTGACAGGGGCGGATAAGGAGCACAGATGTTGCACTTTTGTTTACACTGCAACATCGCGTCCTGCAAGGCTATGCAAGTGTTGGGAAATGTTGGTTCCAAGTAACCATCTGGATGCAGCTAATTCATTCCAGCCCTTGCATGGCTTTGTCGGATTGGAATGGGGATGTTGTTGTATGAAGGTGCTTTAGTGAAAAATTTTCATTTGTTGGATTGAAGAGCGTTGTATTGGCTGTATGTCGTGTTACCTATCTTGTAGTTTTATGCAACATATGTGGCTCATTGAAGGATGAGTAGAGAGAATGATAATGGGCTATCTAGGGTAATATCCTATTCTGTACATTGATGCCTTTAAGTTTTTGGAGCGGCTGTCTTATCAGTTTCCTGAATTTTGTGTATGATGGTTTATCCAATCCTGCGTAGTTTCAAAATTAAGAGTTGGCTTAGCGATGGATTCTTTGAGAGTTCTTTCTTTGTGATGAGTTCTTCTTTGTGACGAGTTTTTTAGGATGGTACACAAGAAACCGTGCGATTCGTCCAAGGTCTAATTTGTTCTCCGCCAGAAAGGTTGGTTTATCTTTTCATTAGGGTTTGCCTTTTTTCTTAATTTTCCTATTCAAATTTAGGGGATTTTCTTGGGGGGTTTATTGGAACTGGACTTGAATTTGATTATATTGGAATGTATCTTTCAAATCATTTTCTACCATGATTAGAAAGAAAATTTTGCCTAAGTGCAACTCTTTGTGGTTATGGCAGAACTCAAGAATGAGCCTTCAAGCATCTATTTTGGAACAATTTAAGTTTGCAGAGGTACATGAGTTGTTATTCATCTTTCATGTTTTTTGAGTCCAACTTTTGTTTTGAATAAAATGGGATTTGGGGAGGATTGCAAACTGGGATTGGTCTCCAGATAATCATTCTTTTAGTCATGTTTTGATGTACTGCTGGGATAAAGAGGTGAGTTATTCTCCTATTATGTATGATTTTTTTTCCTTTTCTTTGAGACATATTTACAACTATAATATGATTGTTTTGTAGGTGTAATTATCAAAAGAGAGTCAAGTGATGCAGGTTCCGATGAGAAAAAACCTTGCAAAATAAATAAGAACAAATAACCCTTTAAGCAAAAACATACTAGGTTGTACTGAATTCCTGATGGCAGTGGATAAAGGCTTGCTCTTGATAGGTTTGAAATTCTCCTTCGATTTCCTTGCGTTACTTCATCCAATTTTGAAACACATGTCAGAATATAACTAATTTACTCCCAAACAGTAATGTTGAAAACTGAATACTTGAAAAACAAAATGAAGTGTTACAATGGAATCCGACGGATAAATCAAATGTTGTTATTCTCATCATATGCTTCATATCCTGTCATGATTATATCGTTTATTTATGATTTGTTCATTTATCTCTTGCTTTAAATTTCTTATTGGCAATGGGTGAGTTTTTCCAGTGTCTCCAAATCTCCCTCTTATCTTTCTGTGTGTATGTGCATATATATTTGTAATGACATTTATCAAGCTTGAACATCAAACCATAGGATGGAAGTTCTATAAGTGTCACCTCTGCCGTAGTTTTGTTAGGAAAGAAAGAAATGTTATTTCTCTTTCAATTGATGTTTTGTAGATCACTTAGGGAACCGGTTGGCGTCGGGAATTGTCCAAATGCTTTGATAGCTTTGAAGTAGGGCATGCAATTTTGAGTTAGTGTATGTTGATTCTTAACTTTGTGAACATGCACGAAATCAACATTAACTTTAATTTTGTATTAGATCGGGTTACATTTGGAGCAAAGAGAGGTTTCTTTGCAAGGAATTGTTGTAACTGGACTTATAAGTGTGAGGAAAAACACATTAGAACTTTTTGCTCTGCGGATCCATGTATTGTTGTCGGCGTCAAGCTGTTCCTGCAGATTCTCTAGCGACACTTGTTTACCACATCGTCAAGAAGTAGGTCCGATCTTTGGTTTGTAAAGTACCGTGAAAGTTGAATTTATGAGGACCAGCGTTGGACTCTATCTAGGTTGATCTATTTTGTTTATTAAGTTCTTAACAGTGATGCCATTTTTAGGTGTTTTCATTGTTTTTTTTTGTCTTGGTTAGTTCCTAAATCAAAATGCCTAATCATAAATAAGTTTTATTTTAGATAGCACTCCGATATGATTTACTAAAGATTCTAATTGAAGAATTACCGTGATATATGATTGCCAGTGCATTAGAGAAAAGGTAATCACATAGGGCGTTTTAACACCCTATCCCTTTCCTATTTTGTAGTATGTTTTTGGCAAATTGATCTTGAAGATTGACAAATCTCTAACCAAGAAATTTTCGTTGGGAATGATATCTTGGCTTCTTTAGGAGTCTAGGTA
Organism: Papaver armeniacum; assembly: GCA_023531295.1. Taxonomy (NCBI): domain Eukaryota; kingdom Viridiplantae; phylum Streptophyta; class Magnoliopsida; order Ranunculales; family Papaveraceae; genus Papaver; species Papaver armeniacum. The sequence continues at coordinate 98,198 of JAJJWW010014796.1, forward strand.
AGTCAATATAGTTGGTTATAGTGCATACTGAATCAAGAGGCAAAAGCGAAAAATATTTTCAGTGGAGCCTTTGGGGTGGGCAAGAGTTTGCAGATTAAATATATGAAGTTCATCACATTAAGTCTGTTAGTCAAACATACTAACGAGAAAATATGTATGACACATAGATGGATGTTTTACTGTTCTTAGTTAGTGAAACCATTTAATGGAAATTGAAACGGAAAAGATTAAAGATAATTCGACTCACCTATCTATAATACTTGCTAAAAAAGTCATCCATGCAAAAATATGTTTTGCTAATGATTTTATAGTACTTATGATTGTATTGCTCATGAAGTACATGAAACATTGATCAAGGATGTTAACCGGTGTCTTCTACATGTTAGGTTAACACGTTTAAATCAATAAACTTCCCTATTTAAGCTTCTCAAAGAACAAAATACTTCTGAACTATTGTGAAAGCATTTATGTTATTTGTAATTGACTAAATGTGAAGGGTAAGGCCATTTTTCCTTGACCTCAAAGGTAGAAGAAGTTGATTCACATATCCATCTATTACTAGGATCTTGATTTGCAAGTAAGTTTTATCAAATTTATATTTATAAAGTTGCATCGTGTACATGTTCACGAGAAATTTACTATCTCGAGTCCATATATAGTAAATGTGATATCCGAGTAATTAGTTATGTGGATTCCATGGATGGACATTCTAACCCCGCTTTACGTGCATGAGTATGAATCTGTGACGCAATGGTAGCGTGTCTGGCCTAATGTCAGAAGGTTGCGAGTTCGAATCACGTCAGATTCACTATCCGACTTTAAATTGCATGATAGCAAGAATAAGAAAAGAAAATCTCCTGATGGGGTTGGGATTATATTGTTTCCTGTTATTGTTTCCGATGAATCACATGAAAATGAATTGTTATCTACTAGGTCATCTTACTGAGTCGTGTTTCTATTATTCACATGAAGTGTTTGTATTTCAGTAGTATTTTTGTTTGAGATTTTCAGGTAGAGACAAAGGTAAACAAGTGATATTTTCACCGGGTGCAAGTTGCAGTCACTTCATTTGAACAAGCAGCAAGGTGTGGTCCAGCAAAAACATATGCAACTCTAGCTTTAAAACCTTCTGTAAGAAATTCCATTGTCTAAAAGATACCATATCTGCAAATTTGAGGAGCTTTAAGGGAAAGTTCAAAATTCATGCAATTCACCAACTATGACAGTAACGGGCACTTCAAAATTATTACTTCAAAATTCTTGGTCACAAAGAAGGTTGCCAGAGAAAGCAGTTTCCATTCTTCGTACCTAGCTATTTGAACATATTTTTCCTTCGTAGGTAGTCTTTCTTTATTTGTTCTGTTTTTATACGCTTAGTTTTATGTATTCTTTATACAAAACTTTCCAATACCTACAAACAAAGACTACATGACTAACTCTATCAGACGCATAACATTCCTTACCCGTTATAAGCTATCATCACAATCGTTATAGTATTAAATACCAATAATTGTTTTCACAATTCATATCCAGCCAAGTCGACTGAACTTAACGAGTGAAAAAGATCAAACTTGCATGGATTCCATATTTCACATGTTAGATTAAGAGCATTGTCTATTTTTCTATGTTGAGTAAGAGTATTGAATATTATCATTGACTTATACTAAGAAGCTTTATATTGCATAGTAGTTTATATAAATGACTAAATACTAAAATAATAGGTTGAGCCGGGGCCGTAAGGCCCCGGTGATACCTAGTCTTCAATAAAAACCAGCACACAATCACTTGAATCTCTTGTGATCAATCACGCACAGAACGGAGTCTGTTAACAATGGATTATCACACGATCGTCTTTAGAACTAACAACAGTCTAAAGATCCTGTCGAAACTACGAACTAGTTTGAGTGAATCTTATATCAGAAGAGAAGATTCTCAAGAATAAACAAACTAGGTGCAATCAGATTTCAACCACCGTTAGTCAATCAAATCAATCGAAAATAAAGATAAACCATAATTATCTAGTTTCCCACCAACGGGTCGCGCTAGAGCTTCTCAATCCCAAAGAAGACTTAAAATTAAGCGGCCGTAAGAGATTTCGCCTAATTAGGTTACTCTCCTCTCCGAATAGGCGGCTACACCAGTAACAACAACAAAAGAGTAAATATGTTGTTACGAAGGATTAGTTTGCTAGAAAGGCAAACTTCGTGTATTTATAGACAAGGAAGTTTGGACACCAATGAATTTCCAAAACCGAAAATATTCTCAAGATATTCATAAAAGCACAGATTCGGTTTTCATAATTCCTGGAAATGCTCTTTCCAAAAATAACGATCGAAATCTCTCGGAAAATCTAATTAGTAAATGCACATTACTAATTCTGTAATTTCCATACAAAATGAAATTAATAACCTTAATTAAAAGATTCTTAACTTACTTATGTTTCGATTCTGGGATTCTCTTCCCTTAGCCATTAAGGAATATCTTTGAACAATTATAGAAATAAACATTCATAGCACGTGTTCAAAGTTTGTCGACATCTTAACTTTGTAAGTTCTCTTTCACACTTACAACCTTGAAACCGATTTGCCACACTTCCAAACAAGTTTAGAATTGGTTCATCGACTTTCAAGAACTATGTGATTGATCAAACCAACATTCAATCACAATCATGGGTTTACGGTTCTACCAAAACAAGTTTGGTTCTACCTCCATGTGAGTACTTGTGCATAGTCACACTAGCTTCCCAAAAGTTCGGTTGACTAGGTACTAGGATCGGTTCCCCACATATATATGGTATCTAACTTATATGTGTTGCACATGTCCATAGGATCGGTTACCCTTTCTCGCTATAAACCTTCTTTGCACCCCATACAAGGATCGGTTCCCTTTGATGTCTTTGCACCCCTTACTAGGATCGGTTCCCTTTCCCTTACAAGGATCGGTTCCCTTTCCTTTACAAGGTCAGACATACAAAATCCGATCATACCACAAGTGATTACTTAAGATCGGTTTTACTAATAAAAGTTATACCAATACATAAGTCAGGCCTTTGTGAACAGTTCTACTAAGAACATAACAAGTTGTGAGCGGTTATACTCTATCATACATATTGGTTGTTCATAAGATATGCAATGAATAACAAAACCAATAACACCTGGCAATTTCCTTTTTCGGTTCACAAACAAGTTTATGAACTTACTTCCTTAGAACACATGTAAACATTGTTCCCTAGGATGAAATCCTCACCTCATACCCATACATAATCACAATAGCATTCAAATGATTATGGCGATATCTTATCTACACAGTTTAATGGTTAAGCAATAAACTTCGTATTGTATTCCTTAATACTATGTCTATCTAGAGTTCAAATATGCTTCGCAGTTATGTTTTCAATATGCACGACTTGAAAGATACGTTAGGGAATGAAACAGTTCAAGTAAAATATCACTAACCTCAAGTGGAAGGATGATTGTTGTCGTTGTAGCTCCTTGCTTCTTCACATCTTCAAGTCTTCGCAATAATTGTAATGTCTTATATCCTAATACTTTCAAGCTAACCTATACGAAGTTTAACTCTAGTACATAATCAAGCGACTCTTAACATGAGTTTTGATTCACTAAAATATGACAACCAAACTTGACATACCAACGCTTGGTGGGTTCAACCGAGCCATGCTCTAACAAAGATGATTAAACATATGAGAATTTGAGAAGTGAAAGAAACATAATCAACATCAACCGATTGAAGAAAAAAAATGATCAAAGAAAGAAGATCAAAAGAAGAAACAACATAGAAGAATCAATCCATTAAAGAATTAAAAAAGGTGAGCTGCAAGAACAACCATTAATGGAGAAAGTAAAATTTGGATCGAGTTTTACCTTTGCTACCAATATAACATTGATAAATAAAAGTAAACTGATCTCAATAGACAGGCCAAGACTTATATACATACAACAAATAACCGTTATGGATAACGGTGTAACAGAAAATAAACCGAAAGTAATAATGACCGTCAAATACGCATCACAGAAAGTGTATGTACTAAAGTGTGTGAAAAGTTTAACTATTAGCTTTGTCCATATAAATGTACAAGGTCCTTTTATGCCCATGCAAATGCACGGGCTAGGTATCTAAAAATTTGTGAAATGACAATACCGTATTCTGGTTCAAATGCCAATTTTCTCGTTACTTATCAATCCGAAGTAATGTCGACAAAAAAAGAAGAAATCAATCTAAAATAGGCATAATGCAAAGTAACCGGTTTTCATAAGTTACCCAAGTACGAAATCCTTGATGTCCCAAGTTTAATCCTTCCCTGATAATTACTATATCCATCGAATCTTCTTTCCAAAATAAAAAGAAGAAATGAAACACCTAATTGAAAATTATAAGTGATAATCAAGTGCGATCCGTAATCATTCTTTGCTAACATTACAGGAGTCTGTATGAGGTTGTTTTTCTTTTATTGGAGTCAGTGTTAGATTTCAAACTCCAAGGTTAAGAGATACTCCAAACGTTTAGCGAAGACGAAAAAGGGCTAACGGCCAATGCAAGAATTGAATATCACTTGGTCGAGACTGATTGGTCTCATCTTGATATGGAAGATTTTCGAGGATCAACAAAAAAATAGTAAAAATATATTCTGGAAAAGGAAGCAAGCATTGTTGATGAAAAGTCAAAGAAGAAATCATCTAAGGCAAGAAGAAGTACAAATACTGTTACCAAAAAACTTTCTCGCATTTGTAAACTTTGTATTTGGCTGCCCTTCTTAAGTAAAGCAATGTTTGCAACTGTTCACAAAACAAAACAAAAAATAACATATCAAATATGAGTTAAAATGAGTCTAATTAAATAGCATAACTGAAACAAATCTACGTGACATGTAGTACAGAACAGAAAAATCAAGTTTGGGTTTTGTTTCACCATTTTGCATCCTGTTGAGCGTCTACCCGGAGTATATATTGACAAAGTCGTTGCACGCCTTCTCTTCAACTTTCTATCTTAAGTTACCCGCTCCAGACAATCTTCTCTAATCTAAAATATATATCGACGCAGTATTGTGTATTCAATAAATATATTATGTAGGATGCTTATTGTTGGTGTTGATGATGTTCATAATGTTGATGCTCCAGTTCGACAGATGTTTCTCTATTCCATCCTGTTGAAACGAACCAAACACGCATATCCTCTATATACTGACGGGAAACTTAAAAACTGTTAACCAAAATGAAAATAAAACCTAATAGTAACAAAATGAGGAACCTACCGAAAGACGAAAACTTTACTTCCCGCCCTAATGAACTTTTTACGAACACTAAATCAACAATATAATTTATGAACAGTGAGTCAACTGCAAAATTGTATAGAGAAAACTGGGGTCTGATCGGTTGGCTGTGTTATATATAATAAACCTTACTGCCTGATAAGTTGCAACCTTTCAAGAAAACTCTTGGGAACCAATAAGAGAAAGGATATACAACGATTTGAAAAGTCGTTTCTTTTCGATTCTTCTCGCTCTCCTAAAATCTAATACGGTGATGACACAAAGCTGGAAATTTGTTATGAGGCTGACACGTCAGCATAAACATTCTCCTTTATATTAAGAAGTATTGATTCATCCGTTGATAACCCGTTACTACGAATTACAATGCCTTTTTGATCAGACTATCTCCTCGAACTTGTGCATCATAGTTATAATTAAAACTAGTTGTGCGCCCGTGCATTGCACGACCTCAGAGTTACCATCATCATATATGAAAGTTAAATTGCACTGAACATACAAATCTCAAATCTTGGTGCTTCTCCCCTAAACTGGAGCACATGCTAAAAAAACAGCGGATTTTAAGAAAAAAAAATGAGTACGAATGAGTACATGACTATAAGTGACTAAATGTACGTATATCCCTTTAAAACATTAGGTTCAGGAAGTTTGACACCTCAAATAACATAAGGGTACCCACAAAGGAGTATATAAAAGAACATGCCAAGCCTCTTGCAAGTATATAAAAGCATCTGAACCTATACCCTCATTTTTCCTTTCCCCATTCTCCTATCTTTCACCAAAAGCTCCACAAACCTGCGCGCCTTACTTCCTTGTAAAGAGAGCTAGATAAGCAGATATACCCCGCAAAGAAGGATCCGACTGATATAGCTAGTTATGAGTCATGAACCTAGATCGCGAAACATAAAAGCACGCCAATGGTAAGAATATGAAATGCTTCGGATAAACACTCAATTTACCAATTCCAAACACGAAAAAGATGTCCTATTGTAAAAGATAAGAAGGTATACTTCGCAAAGAGGGATCCGACTAATATAAATATCAAAAATATCTATATATGGCCTGACTTCAGATGAAGTGTCAAATGAAGAGCAAGAAGTACATCTAGTGCACTTAAATAACAACCTAGGAAGTACAAAATTGGAGATATATATTGAAATTACCAATCAAACATAAGATGTAATTAAAATAAGAAGTTCTAAACTCTTATCTCACTAAGAAAAGGGAAACTGAAGGTATTGATTCTGTTCAATACTGATCTTTACTTACTCGTGTAAAAGCATTCCAGGCTTTAGACATTTCTCTTATTAAAAAGATAGGTGGAATCAAGAAAGGAAACCCAACGACAGTTGAGCAAAATAACATCTTCATCTGCATATATCAAAGAGAACAACAACACAAAGTTTGAATTCTTTTTTCCATACCGCACAAAAGTACAAAATATTAAAATGTGTATATAATTACCACTTGACTGTTTATCCCCAGTAGAAATTCTTCTTTCTAGGTGAGAAGTATAAGTAATTCACATTTTACATTAAAGTGCCCGTGCAAACTGCAACAATAAGCAAGACAATCTGAACCATGAATCAACAACTTGTCTTTGATATATTCATATTACATTCAAAACCTGTACATTTCGTCTTACAACTCTACAATGTTAGTAACTTATCCCGTCGTTTACCTACTGGCTAGTTTAAGGTTGTGATGCTGATGCAAACACGGAATGAATTGGACCAGTAGCTGACAATCAATAAGCTTCCAAAATTTACACAATAATACAAAATGATGATTCAATGCGCTCACTTACAAAAAAACAAAAAAAAAACAAAAAAAATATTAAGCTGAGACTAACAATATATTCTCTTCACCTTCTCTCGTGAAGGGAAAAACTGACATATTTCCAGCAGTGACAGTACGAAGGAAGCTTAAATTAAAATCATTCATGGAGTTTTCTTTAAATCAATTCAGATAGGAAATTCGGGACTGGAAATTGAAAGTATTCCTTACGGTACCTGTTGGGAGGTGTTAAGAGCTGGGCATCAGTTCTATTACTTTGGCTACTGAATACATCACTCTATCCTGAATAATCATAATGATCCTTGTGAAGAAACAATCGCAAAAAAGAAGAAGATAGATTAATAAGGTTAAGGTTTACCAACATAACGTAGGTTTTTTTTTGGTTTATCCAGAACAACGAAAATCGTAGCTGCAAACAATGAACAATTAGGGCAGACATGATCATTGAAGAAGAAATCTTAAAAATAAACAGACAATTGAGGAGCACAGAGAGAGGAAAAGGGAGGAGATGAGGCAGTGGATAAAAAAACGTGATATTAAGAAACTCGGTGATTAGGGTTTAGTTATGAAGGGAAAATAAACTCGGTGGTGGTGTTTTCGGAGTAAATATTGGTGGTGTGAAAAAGAAAAGGTTTATATTGGTCTAAAAAAATTCTAGTGGGGCTAGAAGCTCTAAGAAGAGAGCTTGATTCGGTTTTCAACTACAACAGAGGAAAATCACCTGAAATCATATTATTATAATTAATTAATTAATGTTCTACTTGACAAAACTCTCCGGTCTCTCCGATGGTCAGCAAGTTGTGGCCCATACATAATCAAGGTTAGAAACCTAATAACAAAATAATCAAAAGTTCAATCGGGTTAGAGCATCTCCAATAGAAGGTGGAAGATTTATTTTTTAGTGACACATATGATTTTAGACCTTCATTTTAACTAAATCCATCTCCAACAGTGAGGTCCTACAAAACGGGGAGGGATGAAATACTAATTTTGAAGGTTTTGAAGAAAGTCTTATCTTGACCTCCGGAATGACCTCCACGTCATATTTTTTATTTTTAATAATTAATTAAAATGTAATTAAACGGTTAAGATTTCATCACATAAGGTTTTTAAGGGTCAAACCTCTATACTATTAGAGATGGTTTATTAGTCATGGAGTCCTACATTTACTATATGTGCAAATCCTCCTATATAAGGGTCTTAAAAAAATTCCACGTAGGATTTTTAACACCCGCTATTGGAGATGCTCTTACGCACATCCTGATAATGAGATAATCTAATAACAGGTGATGGACGCATTTATGTGTCTATTTTAATCTCAATTCTCTGTAATGTCAGTACTCGATTTTGCACTTATTTTGGTATTTTATGTCTTTGTAGGTGTTTTTGGAGAAATAAGCTTTTGCGGCGAAATTGGCTCGAAAAGTGGTTTTTGCGCTCGTGGGAGAAAATTACTATACGGACCCCCATTTTGGATAAGGGGTACCTCAACTACTAAGGGGCAACCCATTTGCAGAGCATCTACTATTCGCACCCCACCACAGGATAGGGGGAGGTCATCCTGTCCATTTTAAATTCAAAAGCGGCGGGAAACAAAAGGCTTTAGCGAGTTCAAATTAGGGTTCGAAATTCGGGCGAGTTTTGGCGAGATTCAATGGCCTATTTTCGTTGGTGGACTTCTAGAGCGAAACAGGGTTGGTGTGTGTGTTTGGGTCGAACCAATTGGGCTTGATAAGCGGAAAAAGCTAAACAGAGGTGGAGAAAGTTTTAGGGATATCGTGGCTTAAACTTGGCGATTACGTGTAAAAAATTGAAAGAAAATCTTCCCCGAAGATTTCATTACATGCCTGTAAAGAGTTGCAAAAAAACAGAGAGACGTGGAGGAGAATAAATCGGAAAGAAAAACCACTTATAATCTGTTTTTGGAGAAATATACTTAGAAAAGAAAATCATATTTTGGAAATTTCGTGGAGATTAAATCAACCTTTTGTGTATAAATAGACTTGGGGAGGTCGAGCAAGGTAGACGAGAGAGTTTGGGGTCGATTGGAGGCATAGAATCACCTTTGCGAGAGGAGTTGCGGCGGCGCGCAGTGAAGAGGAAGAAGATAGGTTGCAGACGACACTTGAAGTGTCGTTACGAAGAACACGAAGAACAGACTCGCGAAGCGGACTTAAATTCAGCGACAGCGATCTTAAATTCAACGACGGTGTCAATCAACTATCGTTTTCTTTGGTCTTATTCTCTTGTAACGATGACGCTTGTAACATCAATACAACGTTCTTGTTTTATACAATTTCTTCAATAAAACACCTATTTGAGCTATGGATTATTATTTTGTGCGTGTTTTCGATATGAGGAGCTAAACCCCATGTTTGGGATGACGGAGGAAGCCAATTCTCAACACTTGTGGTAACTTTATTTAATTCTTTTTACGACTTTTGCATTAATATAATTTGAATTATGATTTTAAATTAATTAGTTGTGATTTAGTTTGATGGGTTATGCTTAGCTTAGGTGTTTTGATAATCCATGCTTACCATTTACAATTAATGTTTTATAAAATCTACCTTGACAAAGATTTAGAGTCAATAGTTATTGTTTTTGGAGCTGTTATTGTCTAAGAATTAATAATTGAACCACGGAAAAAGAAGTTTTTAACACCCGCTATTGGAGATGCTCTTACACACATCTTGATAATGAGATAATCTAATAACAGGTTCTCGTGGTAAAATTTTCGCGATCCATGATCATCCTATAGCCTTAAGCCTTTGAGCATCTTTCAACAGTAGAGAGAAACCGCCTATCACGTGGCCGGCGAAATTATGCTTTCTCGGACTTTCCCTAAAAAAAAAAAAAGAGAGTAAATACTAAGAAAATAGTAGGTTCGTAATAAATGGCTCCTGCAAAACAGCAGCTAGTCACTGCCATTAACCGATTTGTGTGATCATGACTTGACACAATATAAAAAAAGAAATTATACCTCTCAAGAATCCTTCTTCTTTGTGGACTCCTGTTTTTTTTTTTGTATATTTTCCCTTTTCTATCATCAAATCTTTCTAAAGTCTTCCTTTCCAAAAACAAGTTCCAACTCCCAAAAACAGGTACAATTTCAGAATCGTAATTCATTACCAAAGTAATCAAAAAAAACAAAATTACTCCATTTTAATGTTGTTTTTGTTTTATGCGTATTCAATTTTGTATGAGCAAGTTCTCAATACATCCTTAGATAATTTCTGCTTTGGTTCTGTAGACTTTTCAAAGGTCTGCGCAGTATTATACTCTAATTTTTTCTTTAGTTTTTTGTATTTAGTACTAAAATGGGGAAGAAGAAAGTCATGGTACCAGTGGAAAATGTCGACTTAAAGACAGTAAAGTATAAGCGGGAACCGATTCAAGGTCAGTTCTAATTCAACAATTTAAGGGTGTTTTTCATTTCTTATTCGGAATATTAGTATGATTTCTAGGTTTACATGAATTAATGTGATTTAATTGAATAAGGGAGTCTGTGTTTTTTGTTGCAGCTCCACATTTAACTGGTTTTAGTTTGAAGCTTTTTGTTTGGGTTACTGAAGCACCATTGATAGGGTCATTAGTATTATCAATCTTGAAGAAACAGAATAAAATGAATGAGGTTGGTATATGCAGCACTGGTTTGATCAAGTGGGATTTTGTACTTACAATGCCTCTATACCATATGAGTGTGGATTCTAACTATTTGTTGATTCCTTCTAACGTACAGATGTTGCGCTCTACCGTGATTCCAGAACGTCCCATGTTTAAGCCTGAGTTTCCACCACAAGGTAACTCTTCTTTACAATTTAGTGAGACCAGTTTGATTAACTGCTACACTCATAAGTCAAATTTTGAAATATCCAAGGTGGTTACTGAATCTTGATTGTTGATAATTGAGTTATGTATGAACTACAAAGTAGGTGTTGTTGAGTGGGTAGACAGAGATAATCTGTTTTCTTGTTACATAATAGTAAGATGTTCTAGACAGGCTGTGGTCATTTTTCCTTTTCTTTTTGTGTGTGTATCTGTGTGTGAACTATGAAGGACAATGGGTTAGGGGTGAATTTTCTAAACCTATTTCTATTAATTGGCGGCCACAGCAGTATGGGTAGTAGCTATTACATTGTTCCTTATGATCTGTAGAGCCAGAACATGGTGTTGTTGTCGTGGGAGAAGACGATGAACCCATTCGTAGGGTTGAAGCAGCTTTAAAATGTCTTCCGCCATATGATCCTGCTTACCTCTCGAACACCGGCTCCTCTCCGTATTTGTACTGGAAAATCCGTGACTATGCACATGCTTATCAAGCTGGGCTTGTGACTCCATTGATGGTTGGTTCTTCTTGCAGTCTAAAGTTCCTCTCCTTTTCATATTTTTGTTTATTCAGTAGCTGACAAAGCAGAGATTCACTTCAAAATATTTAGGTTGCAGAGCATGTAATTTCTGGTGTGGAGGAGTTCAACAATAAAAAGCCCCCAATGCCGTTTTTGATTTCTTTCAATGCTGACGATGTAAGGAAACAAGCTGCAGCTTCAACGGAAAGGTTCAAAGAAGGTATGATATGTTCCTAGTAAGTTCCACTATTAAAATTTATATGCTGTTTATAATTGAAGTACTGTGTACACCTTTGTTCGTGTAAGCTTGTATTTACTGGTAATGGATACATGTTCTGCAGGAAACCCAATATCTATCTTGGATGGAATTTTTGTGGCAATCAAGGATGATATAGACTGCTCTCCATATCCATCTAAGGGTAAGCTTTCATCAGTGTTTAGTGTTATATTGATACGTACAGCGAGTTGTTGTTTGTTTGTCTAACTATTATATCATTAGACTTTGTTCGAAGTTTCTCACTAAATTATAACCACAGGTGGGACAACATGGTTCCACGAAGTCCGCCCAGTCAAAGGAGATGCCGCCTCTGTTTCAAAATTGAGAAGTTGTGGTGCGATTCTCATTGGGAAAGCAAATATGCACGAAATGGGCCTTGGAACAACTGGAAATAATCCTAATTATGGGTAGGTTGATATATTTTCGAGTTTGTATAAAATGTTGAATTGGTGATTATGATATTTATATTTTTCAATGCTTCTTCCTTACAGAACAACGAGAAACCCTCAATCCCTAGACAGATATACTGGTGGATCTTCCTCGGGTCCAGCAGCAATTGCAGCTTCTGGATTATGTTCGGCCGCACTTGGAACTGATGGTGGAGGTTGGACCAGTAACATATTGGCTTTCTGCATGACACATATTAAGAATATTCTTCTTATTCAGAATGCAATTTTTATTAATATGCAGGCTCAGTTCGAATTCCTTCTTCACTTTGTGGTGTAGTAGGCTTCATATGGTCGGACTGACATGGAAGGGTAAGCTTGTTAAAAACATAGTGTTTGAAATCTAGGATAAGCTTGTTTGAAATTTTCAATTTCATTCGACACAATTCTTCTGTTATTATTGTTTTTTGATCAATAAAGAATTTAGTGATGACGAGTTTCTAACTCAGGTCATTAGTATCATCTCCCCAATGACTTTATCACTGTACTGCAGTGAAATCGGATGATGCCTTTTACCAATTCTTTTATTATGCAGGGCATTATGTGATTGCGGGACTGTAGAAATCATCGGACCAATTGCTTCCACAGTTGAAGATGTTATGCTTGTGTGAGTTGCCAAATTTCCAGTTCCTAGCGACACCTAGGATATTTAACCTTATCCAACTAGGTTGGCTCTAACATTGCGTGATGTCCATGTACAAATGTATGACCCCGCTAACTGATGTCCCAGTTGCCTTACTGTGCCAATTTATTAAAGGGCACTTCTCTTCGATGTTTTGTGTCTCCATGTTCAGACATTTGTTTGACTTAGAGATTTACCAATCATTAATAACTTGGAATTTTATGTGAGGACTGAAACAACAGAATTGGCGGATGCGCCTATCAACTACTTTATCTGTACTCGATGATACTAAATTTGTTAAAGTTAACAACATATAATTACTATTTCCTTGGAATAATTTGGATATCATTGACTGGTTGTTCAGGTATGCAGCTATATTGGGCTCCTCACTGACTGAAAGAATCAGCATGAATCCGGTAACGTTCACCCCTTATTATTTGCCTAGAGGAATGTGTATGATACTCTTGATGGTGTAACAAGACTTTTCCTCTGGACGTTGTCATATCAATCTTTTATAAAGTAGGTACCTGAATGTATGAAACTAATTAGCTGGGTATTTGAAGGACATGGAACATTGTACTCATATACACCACTAGATTTTCATACAACCTTTTTCGTCTTTGTAATTTTCTGTCTTGATAATTACCACTTGTAACACATATCTCGCTTATCGTGTCAATGGGTTGGAACTGTTTTCTGTAGGCTCCACCTTGTTTGCCTAGTTTATCGTCATTTGAAAGTTCTAATGCTTTGAAATCACTTCGTCTGGGAAAATATACAGAGGTAAACTAATCAAAGTTTCCTTGCTAATCTGAACTGCTATGGTATTGCATATGGCTTGCCAGATATGCATGAGTTGATGAACGTTTGTACTGCAGTGGTTCAATGATGTGTACTCTACGGATATCTCTGATAAGTGTGAGGATGTCCTTAATCTGCTCTCGAGAAATCATGGTTGCGAAGTAAGTCCTATTTTGATAACATTTCAAAGTAAAGCATCTGAAGGAATGTTGATATGTACATTTGAATTCTTAGTTCTATATTCTTTGGCTGCTTGAAGACAGTGGAAATCATAATACCAGAGCTGGATGAGATGCGAGCGGCACATGTTGTTTCGATTGGTTCTGAATCACTAAGTTCGCTTATCCCTTATTGTGAGGATGGGTAGGTTTTATACTTTCAATCCTGTTTGTTAATTCAAATAAGGAGGAGTATACTTCACCTATTGATTTGCTGGAAACTATGTAATCATCTAACTTTGAACTTTGTATTCTAATACTATTATATGTTGGTATCTGCTTTATTATTTTCTTTCTGTAGGAAAGGTCCCAAACTTACGCATGATACTCGTATTAATTTGTCACTGTTCGGTACATTCTCAGCTTCAGATTATGTTTCTGCTCAGCGTATTAGGTGAGGCAAAATACACAAATTTTATTTTTGGGTAAAATAAGTATTTGTTTAGTTGGTGAAAGAAGCTTTTCTGGTGTCATACTACAGTGCAGATTGCCTTAAATTGTTTCTTGATTTGTACTGATTTGTTGCAGGCGAAGGATAATGCATTACCATATGGAGATCTTTAAGAAGGTTGACATAATAGTAACCCCAACAACTGGGTATGTTTCTTCACTACATTAATTGGAAATAATTACTCTTTTGCGTACAGCATACTCTTTATCTATTTAGTGTAACTGTAACTGTATAAGTTAGTCAAATCATTTTTCGTGGGATTTACGTTCGCAAACTGGACTTGTAATGAGCATTTTGTTAAAAGATTTTGTCGATTAAAATTTGGGGAAGAATGAATAAACTACACAAGTAGAATAACATATTTTTTTTTTTTGTTACAGTATGACATCGCCTATAATACCTGAGAGTTCTCTTAAGCTTGGGGAGACAAATTTGGAGGTTTCAGGTGCGCCAGTTAATCGTCTTGGGCTCTGTGCTCAATAACATTAGCAACCAAGTTGATGTCAATGTTTTCTTAGTAGAATAAAAAATTAGTTGTATGCTTGCCTGGTTTTTGTCTAAAATAGTTGCAATAATTAGCCGAGTCATATCGGCACAAATTCAGCGCACTGTAAAGTTTTTGTCATCTCATTTACATATGGATTCCCTCATTTCAGGTTATCTCATGCGGTTTGTAATAGCAGGAAATCTTCTCGGACTTCCTGCAATTTCTGTGCCAGTGAGTATAATCTGTCTTTATTATGGGACAATATTCTTTTGAAATACTGTTATATCTACAACTTATATCTTCTGTGAATATCATGAGACTGTTATCTGATTTCTTTTTCTCTACTTCCTCCCCTCTGACGAAAATCCTATTTCCAGGTGGGTCATGATAAACAAGGTCTTCCAATAGGTATTCAACTGATAGGACGTCCATGGGCCGAGGCTTCAATTCTGCGTTTAGCCTCAGCAGTCGAGGTATTAACCATATTCTTATTCCTTTTGAATAAACAGATCGAGGAAAGCATGATTTTGTAGTATCCTTAGTCTCTAGTCAGTAGCATCATTGTCATGGTTAGTAGGTCACTAATTCATGAAGTATGTATACATAAACGCGTCTTCTTTTTTTTAATGTTTCAGGAGCTGTGCTTAGAATCTCGGAAGAGGCCTCCCACATTTTTTGACATTCTGAAGGTGAAATAAAATGTCATATGAATGCAATCCTCGAAAATTTGGAGAATAAGTCAAATTCTTCGAAATAATTGGTTTGTCTACAAAGACATCCACGTTTTACACAGATAAGTGAAAGAACATTTAAATAATAAGGTCGATTACAATGTTATATGGGCAACCAAAATTGTTTCATTAGCGCAACAATAATGTTTTAGCTTACTGAACTAGTGTTTTAGCTTACTGAACTTTCAGATAAGTGTATAATAAAATTATACACCGACTTGGACGATTTGGATAAGCTATTTTTAGCATGATTTCCTTGTATTGTGTACTATTAAGAAAAGGCCTAAGAAAAACATACTTCACAAAAATGTGCAATTCATTTTCATGTTGCAATGAACATGGGGGCGATGGAATTAGCTTAGCTGTGTGACTTAAAATCCCGCGAATTCAGACTCTCCAAAATTCCATGCTTACTCTTCTACAGATTCATGCCCACACTCTCAAAATGGCCCTTGTCAATATGAAACGTTTCCCAACTATTTCATCGCAATGTACTTCATCTGTACACCAAAGCAAAGAGGCTGTTTGATCAAAATAATCAACTCTGGATCTGGAACTGGCTTAGTTCTACATGTTTGATCAAAATAATCAACTCTGGATCTGGAACTGGCTTAGTTCTACATATATGATCTGAAATATTTAATGTGTAAGATGGTCTGAAGTTACCTTATTACCGGAGAATAGAACAGTAAAAAAAAGATTTTCACAGCGACTCAAGGAAATCGAACGAGTCATACTGAACCAGCCAGTGGCCCAAAGTCTTAACCGATTCCAAATTGTCTCGTCTCGTGTGATGTATTGTAACGGCCTTTCTTTTTCTTTTGCAAGTACTTCTGAGGCATCATAGAAACGATTCGGAGACACAGTGAGAGTCTCGAATTCAACAATGGTGAAAACAGTGGTTGGAGAAGAAACCCAGCTCAAATTAGTAGAAGATCGTGTATTCCAATCTGGAATTTCTGCTCAGGTACTCTTTCCTGTTCTTTTTTTTTCTTTTGTTTTTCGTATAAATTGGGGATAGCTGAATTTAGGTTTTGATTGATTTTTAAAAGGTGGGTATTGTAATTGGGAAGATTAGTAGCAGTATAGATAGAGGATTTGTGTTTGATTTGATACCAACACCACCTAATGATGGAGGTCAACCAGCATGTTATATATCAGAGAGTAAAGATGATAATAGTAATAAGAAGAAAGGATCAGCAAAAGGGAAATCTCAGACTCAGTTAGATTCATCATCACCAACATCATCTCTTGTTATTGACTCTGATTGGGTTGCTGAACATGCTCGTCAGGTATAATTATTTAACAAACTTTTTCAGATTTTGAGCTTTCTTAATTTGTAATTTTATCAGGTTATATGTGTATGTTCTTGTCCTCGAATTGCAGTTACGGGTATATTTTTGTTTTGTTTTACAGTTGCAACTGTTTACATGACAGCTTTCTTTGCCATCGCCAGGCATGAAATGTGAATGTTAAGATTGTTATTCTTCAGGTTTCTCGGATGCTACTGGGTGGCATGCATGTTGTCGGGGTTTATGTATGGGCTTCGGAGATCTCGTTTAAGAACTCTACCCTGAAACTTTGGCAGGTACCATTTACATCTTTTTTTATTGTACGCAGCATACTGAAGGTTAGAAGATATACTACAATATGATCTAAGTGTTTCACTCGACCATAATACTGAATGCACCCCTATTGTAGTTACTAATTATGTATCTTCAAAGTGATGATTTTTTTTTTTTTTTTTTGATCAGAAAAAAGTGATGAATTTGAATACTGTTTAATACGCCTATAAGTACTCAAACAAAAAAACCTTGTTTCACCTATTAAATTGTGCAGACTGTAAAAGAAGTTGCACAAGCAGCTGCTAGTTTTGAGAATGGGTTGGATGAAAGACTGCTCATTCATATTTCGTACAGTCCGAGGAGGTATTTTTCTACGAACAACATTTCCAAATCAACCTATCCCTGTTAATCATCCATCATAATTCAATTATGTTGTGTTTGATGTTCTTATGCCTTTCACGTTGGCTATTGGTAACCTTTAGGTTAGGTCACCATTTGCATGTAGAGGTTAGATTTTACCAGAGGTCAGGCAGGATTATATTTGGGATCTTGCCTAAAGAAAGAGGCCAACAAATGCTTAAACTCACAAACAAGCACTAGCCAAGAAAGTATTATTCTTTTTTTTAATCAGAAAATATGAATTACTCGTGAGCATAAAACACAATAATGTAGACATGCATGCCATATGCACGCATTGCAACCAAATTACTCCACCTACACATAAGTTGGAATACACTGCTTGTCATCTATGTGCGTATTAGATGTTTTTTGTTTTTTAAATATTGAGCAGACAACCCATGCATTTCACAGTGATTTTTCTTTGCCATTTTACTGTTTGTGTTTATCAATATGAGTTGTTATGTTCCAAACGCACCACATTCAGAAAGTTATTCAAGCGTTAGTGCTGATATAACTCCTTTTGTTTTCACGTCAATTATCAGAACACTAATACTAGTGTAAATTGGATAGGTGGACTTGCCGAAATTGCTCCGTGGGTTCAACAATGACATCAAATAGCCTACGGCCTTGTGATTTCAAGATGGGGAGAGTATTGGCCTCACTTCAAACATTCAGATGCATGTACAACTTCGACATAAGGTACTAAGTTGGCCCAGTTTCTTATGACTATTAGTTGAAAGGTAAACTATCTATTATTTTCGTTAATGGTGTGATATGTGATCCTTAGATAAGCTCCTACTATTATTTATATAGTAAAGTAACTTCACTAATTTCATTTTTCTTTCAAAATATGGGTTTGTTTCATCTAATTATGTGTCTGCTTCTGATAGTTGTAATTATCTTTTTCCAGATTGCCCATATATCGTGAAAACTTATCGAAAGCAAATACGTTAACCGACATTCTACACAATGGAATTTCTCGTCATGCTAAAGAGCTGAAAAGCGCGAAAGCCATAATTGATGGGAACTTGGTAAAATCCTCGTGCTCATCAATCTGTTTGACTCCTTAGTTGATGTCTAGCTACGGAATATCATTCTTCAGCGTAAATTGAAATTATATCTCCAATATATGAGTATTTGTATGTGAAAAGGTACAATTATAGAGTAATAGGAAATACTCAGTTATATAACCTCTTTTGGACCTTGTATAGCTAGTTTTGAGGTTTTTGTAGTACCACTTCTGTCAGTCCTTATTTGCAAGCTAGTCTAAATATTCTGTATTTTAGGTGGTTCAAGATCAGCCATGTACTTCTGATGGTTTGCATGAAGTTGAATTGCTACTACCGTTCATGAAGGATGCACCTTTTGAAGGTTTGTTCAGAACTCTTGATCAATCAACCAATTCTCCTTTTGTCTAGTCTATCTCAGGTAATTATTTAATATACCAATGCTAACATTTGGATTTGTGTAAAGCATGCAGCCAAAAGGAGGTTCTTGGAGTCGTAGCTTATCAAGGATCTGCTTGTTCTTATGCATATTTAAGCCCTAGGGAACCTATATCACAAGCTGTTGCTGACATAAAGGTATTTGATAGCTTTTGCTGTGGGTTAAAAAAGTAACTCGCGGGGTTTGGGAGGATTGTAATAGATAATATTTTTATTCTCGAGGCATCTCATTTTTGCTTTATAAACTAAAATAAAATCCTACTAAAACAAGATGTTCTGAAAGACATTCTGCTTTCTCTTTTTAGACGGATATTCTTACAAGCTTGAAAAGTAGGTTGGCAATCATCTCTGATGAGGGAGAGGAAGATATGGATTCAACAGCTGAAGCTGGGAGGGATTCAAATGCTGAAATATCAACCGAAAAATCTATTTCCAAACTTGACTTGAATTTATTGAGGTACATCTGTCTATAACAATGATATGATAAATTTAGCTTCTTCAACTAAGAATTGGCTCCACGTACTTTCCTGTTGGAAAAAAAATATTCTTTGTCGCTCTTATAATATACTAGCTATACCTATTTCCACTCTGATATAATAAGGCTATCAGTTCCACTTCTACTTTGCCGTTAGTTGGTGGAGATTTCAGTACTATTAAAAAATCTGTAGCTTTTACACTAATCAGCTTCATTGCTGCCATGTGGAAACAGAAAATCATGTATTCTCGCATTTCCTCGGAGAGTTCTCGTTCCATGGGTGGGTGGCGCCTTTATTTGTGATTATCTGCAACCATCTGAGACATTTCAGGTTTGTTGTAGCTTTCGCAGTTGATTTGTACTCCTGTTTAAGTTTTGTGGGATCTTCATTTTGCATGTTAAGAACATACTTCATGGTAATTGCAGACATGAATACCAGATATATTTGACACATTCTTTTAGAAGTTAAATAATAGAGAATAAAACAGACAATCGACATTAACATTTTCTGGCCTGCTTGTCATTAGGTTCTTGAAGATAATTTTAAGGAGTTGATGTCTATGGAAGCCCCGATAGATGTATCAAAAATCATAAAAGCAGAAACAGAAGCCACTTCTTTGAAGATAAAATCTTTCTGGGATGCAGTAATCTCCAACCCTTCAACATCTCGATCAGCATCTCCCTCTAAGAAAAACAGCCAAAAAGATTCAACACAAAAAGAAGCCAGCAGGGAACCTGTGAAGTCGACTACTTTCAACATTGTAATTCCTATTATTGTTCTCCTGGTAGCCATGTTACTTGGATTTTTCTTGTTTGTTCGTGATCCAAAGGCACATAGCCCAGTAGTCTAGCTTTCCTCCTAATGTCCTGGGGTATTTCCGCTTGGACTGCGAAGATCTTTTGGCAAGAAATTTTTGGATCGAGTTCTTCACTTTTAAAAAGAATGTTTAGAAAACAGGGTGATGATATGCAACCTTGAAACTTGAAAACAGGAGCAGGTATAAATTCCCTTTTTATTCAATGTTGCACACAAATAAATGATATTTTTATGTTCAGCATCTTTTCTGAAGAACCAATTTTACACTTTGGCAACAGAACTGCCTTTATCAAGTTTCAATAAGTATGGGATGCTCTAACCCTTCTAACATCAGTATATGATTACCCAATGGCAAAATTTTATGTCCTTGTTCATTTACAATGCTAAAGTGCTTGCACGGTTCTATTAGAATGTTGGTTTCGGTTACTGTGTTGGATTTGGTGTGTACACGATCATAAAATATCAATTGCTCTTTTGGTGCGCCTTCGAGTATCCTCCGCGGTCTGGTGAACAACAGCAAGACGTGGCTCCCGTCCATGTCTCCATTGTTGGTCACAGAAATGTTCACACTGAAGTTAATATCATGGCATGACATTAACTCATCTGTGCGAACGTAATCAAGTCCATCACTCTTCTGATATGTTATGTCCTTCCTAGAATCAGCATTTATAGTAGAACCCGACAAACTTATCCTGTCCGGCGCAGTTTCGAATTTGTATGTATAATTTGTGTAACTTAAGCCGTGTCCAAATCCGTAAACCTTGTCTCCGCTGTAAAATCGATAAGTTCTTCCAGGATAACCACGTGAAGGATCTGCCCTCATGCTCATATCATTCATTGGCACAGAAGTGAATGATTCGGGATACCAAGTAACAGGAAGCCTCCCACCTATTAAGAATTCATCAGACCGCGATGATACTGCAAGTTACAAGCTTGAAATCCTAAATGTATGGGATCACTAACCTGGGTTGAAGTCGCCAAAGATAACCTCTGCAAGTGATTCACCTCCTGCCTCACCAGGGTATCCAACCCAAAGAATGCTGGCGATTCTGGGGTCTTCCTTCGCAAACGTGATATCAAGTGGTCCACCCCCAGTAAGGATCAAGATTAGAGGTCTTTTGCGTACTTTGGAAATATCAGATATGAGATCCATTTGTTTGCCTGGTAATAGGAGGCTCCCGCGATCATGATCTTCTGTTTCTTGTGATAAATCCAGGCCGAAAATTGCTATCACTACATCTGCTTCTTTAGCAATTTGGAGGGCTTCAGCAAATTTGTCAGTGGAGCTGCAAGGTATGTCAAGGCAACCAGAGATGTATGTTGTGTTAACTACATATGCTTGAAATCCATCCATAAAGCTCTTTGTATCGCAAGGAATGCCTGCAAGAAGAAAATAAAATTCGAAAATTTCACCAAATTAGATCATTAGCCACCTCAGAGTATACATTATAACCACAAGCTCTGCATCCTTTTAACAACCGCAGGGTAGCAGCATCTCATTCTAATTTTAAACCTTAGTCTGTACAGCAAGACCTTTTACCTGTGTATCCGCCTCCGAGTTTGCTGGTGTCATTTGCCATTGGGCCTATAACAGCCAATGATGAAACACCAGACCTTTTTAAAGGCAAGAACTTATTATCATTCTTGAGTAGTACGATTCCCTGTCTAGCTGCATCCAGTGCTAGTTTCTTGTGTTCTGTAGTACATACATCATGAGGTCCTAACTTTCCATACTTTCCCTTTATAGGGTTCCCATCAAAGAGTCCGAGGCGGAGTTGAACCAAGAAAAGATTAAAAAGAGCTTTATCTATATCTTCTTCTTTGATCTTTCCTTGTTCAACTGCTGACTGAGTATTGGTAACCAGAAAACTCCCACAATTTATATCTGTTCCTGCTCATTGAAAAATGTTTCGGTCATATTTAGTGATTGATGACTTAAGAAAAACTCCAATGATGACTGAGTACGAACCTGCTTTAAGAGCAACTGCAACGGCATCTTCTGGGGTCTTTACATAATGTTGATACTCATGTATAGTGGCCACAGCATCACAGTCTGAGGTTATATACCTGCAATTTCATCACATTTAACTATCATTCCACCTGCATATGGCACCAATTAACAGGAGGACGACAGGCATTTTTAAAATAAAGACACATGGTATTAGGTGTTAATCCTGGACCATGACTGCAGATCTGATCCTGCCAAGAAACAAAGTCCTAGGAGCACTCACCCTTTGAAACCCCATTCAGTTCTAGCTTGTTGCAAGAGACCTTCATTTGCACAAGCTGGGATTCCATTAACTTCATTGTAAGAACACATCAAACAACTTGCTTTACCTTCTTGTATACAACTCTTAAATGGTGGTTGATAAGTATCCTTCAAATCCTGCTCTGAAACCTATACACAAACCAAAAAACAAAAAATGGCGAAAATTATGTCCCCCAAAAGCACTAACTCAGACTCTGAGTCTAGTACTCTACTTCATCTAATGTCTGAAGGTCATGGAATCATCTAAAAACTCTGAATGCTGAACTAATGAGTCAGATTAGGACAAGTCAAGACTTAATAAAAATTAATTTCCATGGAGAATACTTACCACAGCATTAAAACTATATCTACTGTAATTTCTCCAACTCTCCAAATCATAAGCAGTAAAATGCTTGCAACAAGCAGATACCCTCAGTTCATCATCATCATCACCTTGAAAACCCTTGACATACTCAACCCCATAATCAGAAACCACCATTGGATCTTCCCCTGGTGTTTCTTGACCTCTTCCCCATCTAGGATCTCTAAAAATGTTAATATTTGGTGCCCAAAATGTTAATCCAGCTTGACCTGAATTATACATTGCCCTAGCTTCAATAGATATTGCTGATCCAATTTTAAACCAAAGACTTCTATTAAAAGAAGCACTTGTAAGTAAAACTTGAGGAAAACTAGTTGCAGAAGGAATTGAACCATTGAATGAAACACCAGGACCATTGGTAGCAATCCCATGAAGTGATTCCGACCACCATTCATAAGATGGAATACCTAATCTTGACACTGATGATGCATTATTTGAAAGCTGATTAATTTTTTCAGTGAGGGTTAAAAGTGAAATGAGAGATTTAGCTCTAGTTGAGATTGGTAGTGAAGTATTACAGAAAGTGTAAGAATTGTAGTGTGGGGGTTTACATGGGTAATCAGGGTTTGTGTTTGATTGTATTGGTTGTGAAGTGGAGAAGATAACTATTACGAGAAATTGAAGGGACAATCTGTACTGGATTTTCATTTCTTAGAATGTTTTTGATTCAGTTAAGGTGTTCGTTATTGGGGGATATAAGTATCTTAGATAATTGGGTATTCAGATGATGATGTAATACTAAAGTTAGTTGGATTTTAATGTGCAACAATGATGATGTATGCAAATACGTCCTCCCATGAGTCATTTATTAGCAAAATCTTACTGTAATCTATTATCTATTACAAAGGGAAGACCCCTTAGAGCAACTGCAGTGGTGCGAGTATAACCAACGACCAAAGATAAAAAAAAACGATCAAATTTGAGTTTAGTCTGGTGTGTGACGCTACGGGTAGAAGACTAAATTTGGTCGAGCGTACACTATATGTTCGCCTGGGGTGGGGCGTGGACTATACGTTCGCCCGATGGGGGAGATTCCAAAAATGAAGCAAAAAAAAAGGGTGGAGGTATAAAGCCCGCCCCACTATAAAGAGAATAAAAAAGAATGGGCGGAGGTATAAACCACGCCCCACACTAAAGAAAAAAAAATGGGGCGGAGGTATAAAGCACGCCTGGTGTGGGGCGTGGACTTTATACGCTGGTGTGGGGCGTAGATTATATACCCGCCCGGTGGTGGGTGTGCACTATACGACCGCTCGACTATATTTGAGTTTAGTCTTGGTCTCGGACCAAATATAGTCTGGGATTTGGTTATGGTCTGGGTTTTAGTCGATAGTCCGTCCCACTGTGTCTCATTTTTTTTACCAAATAAATAGGTTTACTCGCCCACTGTGGTTGCTCTTAGGCACCGTAGCTATAAAGCTGCAAATTTTGTTAGACCATTTTGCCCTTATTTCATGCCCACACAAGTAATGAGAACTAAATAATATGAGGGTATATTAGTAATTTGATAATTAACTTTGCAAAACTCAGACACAAGTGATCGACCTGGACCCAGCTTGCACGTGCATACGCACGTGCAGAACACTAGTACTGTAATAAAGAAAAGATCCAATTTTGGTTAGTAAAAAGAAAGAAAGATAAAATGGTCCAATCTCGAGGAGATTAAAGGATTTTCCTAAACTACCCATATTAACCTAGCATTTTTAAGGGCGACCCCAAAAGAATTAGGGGCGACACAAAAAGATAAAATAGGTTGAAAATACTTATATGCCCCTTCATAATCGGTAGTTTAGTTTTTTTTTATCTACCGATTGTAAAATCTCATTTTTGGGGAAACTCTAAATACGGTAGTTATATGGACTATTTTGACTACCGATTATAGGCTCAACCAAATTAGAAAAATAGAGGATTTTTGCAAAATCTCATTTTGGGGCAACTCTATATTCGGTAGTTATATGAACTATCTTTGACTACCGATTATGCTAGGATTTCGGTAAAGAGGTCCATTGTATAATCAGAAGTCAGGATACCTTCATTTACTACCGATTATAGGCTCAACCAATGCAGTTGAAAAAGCTCGGTGCGGGCATGGACGTGGTATGAATATAATGCTGGTACGCTATACATGGGGTCTGGTTTTCAGTCCACTGCCTGCACATTCATTTAATTCTCGAGAATAATTGAATCAGGAGTCAAGATAACTTTATTTACCGCCGATTATAGGATAATCAAAATTCAGAAAAAATAGGATTTTGGCAAAATCTCATTTTGGGGCTACTCTACATTCGGTAGTTATATGAACTATTTTGACTACCGAATATGGTTGGATATTTGCAAAGAGAGCCGGGATAATCGGAAGTCAGGATAACTTCATTTACTACCGATTATAGGCTCAACCAAAATTAAAAAAAAAAAAAAAGGATTTTTGCAAAATCTCATTTTGGGGCTACTCTACATTCGGTAGTTATATGAACTATTTTGACTTCCGAATATGGTTGGATATTTGCAAAGAGAGCCAGGATAATCGGAAGTCAGGATAACTTCATTTACTACCGATTATAGGCTCAACCAAAATTCAAAAAAAAAAAAGGATTTTTGCAAAATCTCATTTTGGGGCTACTCTATATTCGGTAGTTATATGAACTATCTTGACTATCGATTATGGTAGGATTTCGGCAAAGAGAGACACTGTATAATCGGAAGTCAGAATACCTTCATTTACTACCGATTATAGGCTCAACCAAAGTTCAGAAAAAAAAGGATTTTGGCAAAATCTCATTTTGGGGCGATTCTATATTCGGGAGTTAAATAACCTAAATTCACTACTGATTATGGTAGCATTTTAGCCAAAGGTCTATTTTAATCGGGAGTCAAGATAAATTTATTTACTACCGATTATAGGATAATCAAAATTCAAAAGATTGAGGATTTTATTTTGGGGATACTTTATATTCGGAAGTTAAATAAACTAAATTGATTCCCGATTGTGGATTAACTTCCGATTGTAAAGTTATCTACCGATTGTAAAGGGTAGTTTGGCCATTAAAAAAAACGTCCCGGAAGTTATCTACCGATTGTGAACTTGCCTACCGATTAAGTCGCCCCTAATTCTTTTGGAGTCGCCCTAAAAATGCTAGGCATATTAAATGTCATATTGTTCCCAAAATAAAATAAATAAATAAATTTTTATTGTAGTGGAAAAATAGAGAAAGTAAAAGAGAAGTTTCTATTGATTAGGATAATAGGGTTACATAGATACAATATCCTTTATATATACATGTAAAGGTAAACTCTAGGTATCTAGTTGGGCGCACATCTATGGGCGAGAGGGCCTACAACACTCCCCTTGTGCGGTCCAATAAAATTTCATATGCGTTGCTTCACATATAATACTTGAATGTAGTTCTTCAAATGTCATCCTCTCCTTGATGACTTGTGCCGAAATCAATTGCCTCATTAAAACTTTGACAAGAGAAAACCCAGTGGGACAAAAACATGGTACAATTCTTCACATGTAGTACTTCATGCTCTTACTCGACTGCTCTAACCCATCTCAGAACCGCGCCTTGTTGCTGCCAAATTACTTTTCAATCGAGACCAAGAGTCCAAAGTACAAACCAGCCATCACCACCATCATGCTCAACTCTTCTTCTCTGAGAGTAAATCAGTCAACCCACTTTCCTTAACATTTCATGAACATGACCACTTCAATCATCAGTATAACGTCTTGCTCTATGGAGAAACAGCTGCTTGATTTAAGAAATGCAA